>VZUI01016033.1:2021-15223 GCA_013401135.1 Cettia cetti
AAAAGCAGGGAATGATCCCTGGATATTTTACATTTCCCAAAAGCAGGGAATGATCCCTGGATATTTTACATTTCCCAAAAGCAGGGAATGATCCCTGGATATTTTACATTTCCCAAAAGCAGGGAATGATCCCTGGATATTTTACATTTCCCAAAAGCAGGGAATGATCCCTGGATATTCTACATTTCCCAAAAGCAGGGAACGATCCCTGGATATTTTACATTTCCCAAAAGCAGGGAATGGTCCCTGGATATTCTACATTTCCCAAAAGCAGGGAATGATCCCTGGATATTTTATATTTCCCTGAATGAGGTGGGAATGTGGAGACACTCCCAATTTTATCCCAAAGACACAAATTGCTGATTCCTGCCCCAAGTTACCTCTGGATATTGTACACTTCCCTGGAGATGAATTTCCCTGCTGCTATGGAAACGCTCTCCAGTTTATCCCAAACACATGGGACTGGTGATTCCCACACCAAATCACCTCTGGATATTTTACATTTCCCTGGAGACCGTAGGAATACTCCAGATGTGTCAAAAATCTGTAATTTATCCCAAACACATGGGACTGGTGATTCCTGCATTTCCCTGGAGATGATGGGAATGCCCCAACTCTGCTGAAACACTCCCAGTTTTATCCCAGCATAGGGATTTGGTGATTCCCACCTCAAGTTACCTCTGGATATTTCACAGTTCCCTGGAGACAGTGAGAACACCACATCTCTGTCAAAACATTCCCTGTTTTTATCCCAAACAGACGGAACTGGCAATTCCGGCATTTCCCTGGAGATGGTGGGAATGCCCCGTCTGTGAAACACTCCCAAACACACAGAACGGGCAATTCCCACACCAAACCACCTCTGGAACCCTAAAACCAGGAAGCTACACCCCAAAACCACCACTCCCCACCCAAACCCCTCCTTCCCCCACCCAAACCAAACCACGGGAGCCACTCTTCCCTTGCAGGATTCCCAGCTGGAAAACCCGATGGGATGGAGCCCAAACCAGTCCCCCAGTGAGCCACTTACTGGTTTTGACCTTGAGGGTGTAGGGGTTCTTCTGCTGGATGGTGTGGGTGAAGTGGAAGCGGGCGTTGCAGCTGTAGTCGGTCAGCGCGTCCTGTGCCAGCACGTTGGAGAAGTAGAGGTCCCCGTTGTGGCCCTGGGACACGCGCTTGTCCTGCGGGATGGGCTCCATGGCTGCGGGAGGGCGGCAGCAATTCAGGGGAGGACAGGGGTTTGTGGAGCCACGGAGGGGATTGAGGGTTTAAATTTTAGATTGAAGTTTGAACTTTCATGGTTTTGGGATGCCTAGGGGAGCGGTTCTGAGCCTTGTGTTAGTGTCAGCCAGCTCTGGCCACAGGGTGGGCGGCTGTGGCAGGAGCCCCCTCGTTAGAGAAATGAGCTGAGACACCGAGTTCCTGCTCATCACAGCATGGGAAGGGTCCTGGGTTATTCCTCAGCCAGCCTGGCTCCAACCATTCCCTGAGACTGCAGCAGCTCCTGCTGTGGGATTCCCTTGCAGCCTCTGACTGCTGGGATTGGGGTGCAGGTCCTGCAGGGATTGGGGTGCAGGCTGTGGCTGCAGGGATTGGGGTGCAGGCCCTGCAGGGATTGGGGTGCAGGCCCTGCAGGGATTGGGGTGCAGGCTGTGGCTGCAGGGATTATTTTGCAGACTCTGCAGGTTTTTACCCAGCTGGACTGTGACTGCAGGTTCCAGCAGCAGGCTCTAACCTCAGGCCCAGACTGACCTAGCAGTGAGCTTAAAGTAGGAGGAAGGGCCCTAAACTAAAAGAAACTACCCTAAATTAGTGGTTATGACCCTAAACTAGCAGGAAGTGTCCTAAGTTAGCAGAAAAAAACCCCTAAACTACCAGTAATGACCCTAAACTACTAAAAACTCCCCTAAACTAGCAGAGTGTGCCCCAAATTAACAGCAATTACCTTAAACTACCAGTAATGACCCAAAACGAGCAGCCACGATCCTAAACTAGCAGAAACAACCCCGAACTATCAGGACCAACCCTAAAGTAACAGAAAGTGCCCTAAACTAATAGAAACGAACCTACACAAGCAGAAACAATCCTAAACTCTCAGGACCAACCCTAAACCAGGAGAAAGTACCCTAAACTAATAGAAACAAACCTACACGACCAGAAACTATCCTAAACTCTCAGGACCAACCCTAAACCAACAGAACTGACAGAAGCAACCCCAAACTGTCAGCAAGAACCCCACCCACGGTTATTTTTGAACCCCACAGGTGATGGAGGCACCATTCCCGGAATTCCCATTGGGAAAGGCGCTCCTGACTCACAGCTGCTCATCCAGAAGATGACGGGCTCGGGGAGGCCGGGCGGGGGATTGCACTGCAGGCTCAGCGGGGCCCCCTCATCCACCTCGATCACATCCACCTTTTCCTTGGGCCACAGCGGAGACTCTGCCACGGGAAGCGAAGGGAAGTGAGGAAAGGAGGGAAGGGATCCTGCGGAGTGGTTCCCACTGGATCCGGCCTGGTTTCGGTGCGGAATTTGTCTGGGTGTGGGCAAAACTGTCTGGAATTCATCCTCTGAAATCCATCCTCCAACTCCATGTCTGGAATCCACACCCTTAAATTCATATCCTCAGTTCTGTGCCCTCAAATCCGTGTCCCCAAATCCATACCCTTGAATCCACACCCTCAAATCCATGGCTGGAATCCACACCCTTAAATTCATATCCTCAGTTCCATACCCTGAAATCCATATCCTTAAATTCATACCCTCAAATCCACCCCTCAATTCCATGCCCCCAAATCTACCCCTTAAATCCATACCCTGAAATTCGTCCCTCAAATCCATCCCTGAAATCCATACCCATCAAATCCATCCCCTCAATTCCATGCCCCCAAATCCACCCCTCATATCTATACCCTCAAATCCATCCCTGAAATCCATACCTTTAAATTCACATCCATCAAATCCATCCCCTCAATTCCACGCCCCCAAATCCACCCCTCAAATCCATACCCTAAAATCCACCCCTCAAATCCATACCCCGAAATTCATCCCTCAAATCCATCCCTGAAATCCATCCCCTTAAATTCATACCCTCAATTCCACACCCTCAAATCCGCACCCTCAAATCCATCCCTGCCATCCTGAGCAATTCCCCGTCAGCTCCAGCCACCACCCCACTCCTTCCCTGTCTGCTGAACACACCTGGACACACCTGGGGCTGGATAATCCCCCCCAAACCTCCCGTGGCCCTGCTCAGCTTCCCGGGAATGACTCACTGGACACCTGGAGGTGGATTTTGCTGGAAAGGGCCGTGCCGTAGTCGTTCCTGGCGAAGCACTGGTACTCGCCCTCGTAGTCGTCGGGCCGGCCCCCGCTGTGGAAGTCGATGACCAAAGTCCCCGACCTCCTCCTCATGGACACTTTGGGATCCTTGGCCACGTTGAAGAACTTCCCGTTCCGCGTCCAGGAGAAGCTGGAATGGCGAGGAACAGCTGGGTTGGAGCCGTTCCCTGGTGAGGCCCTCACCTGTGCTGTGCCAAGGGTGGGAGGGGTGGAACAGCTGGAGCAGCTGGAGGGATGAGGGCTGGGAATGCACTCACGTGGGAACGGGGTTGCCTTTGGCTTCGCATTCGATGAAGATGTTATCCCTGGGATCCACGATGTAATCCTTGATGGATTGCTTGGTGATCGTGGGGGGCTGCGGCACTGCAAGGAAAGGGAAATCCGTGAGGGACCCCGGGAGATCCCTCTGTGCCATCCTGCAGCAATTCCTGCTGGGATCTCAGCTCCTTCCCCTGGCTGGGGCTGTGATTTGGAGGTGGAATCCTGAGGAAATTCCTGTGAATTCCCTGAATTTGTCACCTCTTGGAGCATCATGGTCCAGACTCCCTTTAGGTACCAAAAAACCCCAATTCCCTCTCTGTGTCTTGGTACCTCATTAGGGAATGTCCCAGTTCCAGCCCCCTGTTCCCACAGGGTGAATCCAGTGGGAATTCATCCTGGATCTGAAGGGGCTGGGCCAAGGATCCTGAGACATTCCTGGTGCAAGGAAGAGGCTCCAACACCCCAGGATGGCCCCAAAGGAGCCCAGACCTGGAATTTAGGAGGGCAGGGATGGAAAAAGGGACACAGGAACCCCATGGCCGGAATAGGACCCGGCCCTGATCTCCAAACTGCAGATCCCATCTCCCTGGATGAAGATCCAAGGCTGTTTCCTCATCCCCTGAGATCCATGGATGCTCCCAAATCATCAGGATGTGGAGCTGAGCCACAGGTGCCAGGAGGGGATTCCTGCCCTTCTCCAAACCCAAACCCTGCAGGAACAACTTTTCCAAGTCAAACACAGCCTGGCTCCTGCTCCAGGAACAGCACTGGGAGCTGGGAGCTCTTCCCAAGCTGCTCCAGCCTCTCCATGCCTTTCCCAACCTGGATGTGTGGGAAAAGTGGCTCAAAAGGGGCCACAACCCCCTTGTGACACCACAGCCACCACCAGCCAAAACTGCTCAGGGACCCCAGAGCAGTTTTGGGGACAAGGACACGGCCACCCGGAGGGAAGGGAACACTTACATTCACTCTGGATATTTGCTGTTATTCCCAAAGGAAAAGCATGGAGGGAAAAAGACAGGAGGTTAATTCAGGAGGGCCCCGTTCCCAGCAAAGCCAGAAGAAAAATCCAGAGAGTTCTTGCAGATCTTGGAAACCCTACACAAAAACCCTTTTCCTTCCAAATGTGGAGGAGAAAACTCAAATGTGGAGGAGAAAACACCAAATGTGGAGGAGAAAACCCAAATGTGGAGGAGAAAACACAAATGTGGAGGAGAAAAATGTGGAAGAGAAAATACTAATGAGGAGAAGAAAATACAAATGTGGAGGAGAAAATACAAATGTGGAGGAGAAAACACCAATGTGGAGGAGACAATCCAAATTGGGAGGAGAAAATACAAATGTGGAAAAGAAACCCCAAATGTGGAGGAGAAAACCCAGATATGGAGGAGAGAATACAAATGAGGAGAAGAAAATACAAATGTGGAAGAGAAAATACAAGTGTGGAAAAGAAAACCTAAATGTGGAGGAGAAAACACAAATGTGGAGAAGAAAATCCAGATGGGGAGGAGAAAACACAAATGTGGAAAAGAAACCCCAAATGTGGAGAAGAAAATCCAAATGGGGAGGAGAAAACACAAATGTGGAGGAGAAAACACCAATGTGGAGGAGAAAATCCAAATGTGGAGAAGAAAGCCCAAATGCGGAGGAGAAAAATCCAAATGTGGAGGAGAAAACCCAAACGTGAAGCAGGAAATCCACCCAGGATGTTCCCACCTTCATCCCACCTCCTCCCCATCCCAGAGAGGAATTTTTGGCAAGGAGCTGGAGAGGACAAACCCCCGACTTACAGTCCAGGGGGACCTCGATGGCACTGACGAGGTGCTGGAGGCAAAGGGCGAAGGCAATTCCGGCACAGGTGGCCTGGGCTCTCCTCGGGATCATCTTGGAGCTTCCCTGGGTGGCCTCAGGACCCTGGGGTGTCCCTCGGGGTGACTTTGGGGTGTCCCCAGGGGTGGCACGTGCAGAGGGATCCTCAGCTGGGAAAAAAGAAAATAAACCAACCCCAAAGTCACATCACCGAGCCAGTCCTGGTGTTCTCTTTCCCTTTGGAAACTTCGGGAACGCGGTGTTTCTGCCCAAAAAAAGGGTGGGAATGGGGCCAGGAATGGTGTCCAGGATTTGGGGAGCACGTGGGAACAGCTCTCCTGAGCCTGGGATTGTCCTGCTGGAAGGATTTATGGGGTTGTTTGGGCTCTGCTCCTGGAGAGAGTGCCCAGGGACCAAGAGAAAATTCCTGGCAGCAGTGGGATCCAAAGGGAGCCTGTGGGATGGAATAAAATGTGGATTTGCTGTTTTAAAAATTAATAATAATTGTATTTTATGTATAAAAAAATATTGAGGAATATCCAACCCCTCAGGGCACTGGGATGAGCTCAGGGGTCCGGAGCCCCCTCTGTTGTTCCAAAAATCCTGGCATTGATGCAGCTGAATTCTGGATTGGGATCTTTCCCAACAGCTCTCCAAACAATCCCATTCCCAGGCAGGATCCCAGATGTCCCAGATCCCATCCAAGCTCCCAGGATCCCATTTCCCACCCAGACACTTTTATCCCCTCCAGTAACAAATGCAGATCCCAAAAGGAAAATCAAAAGCTTTAAATCCATTTCAAGTGGGGATATTTTAAGGGAGGGAGGCAGTGGGGGGTTAAAAGGGACAGTTTGGGCCTGAAAAGTGAGGAATTTTTTGTTTTCCTTGGATTTGGGGGTGGAGATTGGCTGAGAGGGAAGCACGAAGTGCTTCTGGCACAGATTCCTGGGGGATTTTTGTAAATATAGGAATATAAAAGGGCTGAGCCCAAGCTTTGATGGCAGATCACAGAATCCTGGAATTGTTTGGGTTGGGAAGGGAATTTAAAGCTCATCCCAAAGGCAGGGACACCTTTCCCTATCCCAGGTTGCTCCAACCTGGCACTGGACACTTCCAGGGATCCAAGGGCAAATCCCTGCGGGCCCCCACTGCAACGGGGCTGCAAAAATCCAGGAATATCAGGAAGAAACAAAACTCCAGGACAATTTCTGAGCTGTAAAAGTGTCACAAAATCTCTGGCTTGAACCCGTGGGCAGAATCCTGCGGGAACGCCCCGCCTGGCTGATCCGGGATGATCCATAGGACTGCACGGAGCGGCGCGGGCTGGCAGCAAGGAAAACCACACAGGGAATTCACCCCCCTGGAGAATGCCAGGCTCCTCCAGGCTCCTCCAGGCTCCTCCAGGGCCTCTTTGTCCGGAGCAGATGTGGGCAGCGGGAACAATCCCTGGGAACAGTCCCTGGGAACAATTCCTGCGCGTGTAGGTGGGTGCGGGTGAACACAGCCCCGCATTGTCCCGGCTGCTCCCGCCGGGATCGGGGAATTCTCCCGGCTGGGAGAGGCTGGAGCTGCCGCAGGGATCGGGGGCATTCCCAGCTGGGGGTGCTGGAATCGGGGGAATGGCGGGGGAGAAGCTTTTCCTAAAAAAAATCAGCTTTTTTTCCCAGCTTTTTTTCCTGCAGAGAAAGGATCTGAGGCCAGCCCCAAAAAGCAGGAAAAATCCTTCAGCTTCATCCCTGCATCCCAAAGGGAGCGACCGAGAGGGGAGGGGGTGGTTGGAGTTGGTCCCCCAGGCTGAGCCCTGCTCTGCTCCTCAGAATTCCATGGAATTCCCTCTTTTCTCCCTCCAGGATCTGAAATCAATGATCCTGATAAACAGCTCCTCTTCCTGCAGGAATTCCCAGGGAGATCCCGCTCCTGCACCAGCCAGGACATGGATCCCCCTCCAGGGGATTTGGCCCGAAGTCAGAATTCCCCAAATCCCTACAAACAGCAGCAGGAATGTTCCCGGTTCCCCTGGGATCCTCTGGGTGCACAAACCACTCTGAGGAAGGGCTGGAATTCATTTATTCCCATTTCATAAAATGAGATTTTTTGGGGGGGATAACAATGGGAAAAATCCCTTCCCTACGCCCCCACTCCTGAAAAACAACCCCAGCTCCCAGAGCAGGAAATGGGAAGCAAAGGGAATCTGGGCATGGAATTCAATCAAATTAAACAGTGAGGAATTGGATTGAATCAGCTCGTTAGGACCAGCAGGAAGCTCCCAGCAGCTGCTGGGTTTTTATCCCAGTTTTTCCTGATTTATCCCAATTTACGGCTGCAGGAGGAGCAGTAAAACTTCGGGAATTGCTGCTCCCGGGGAACATTCCAGCAGCTCCATTTATTGCTCCATTAAAGCTGATTGAGGAGCACGGAGCAGCTCTGCCCCCAGCAGAAAATCCTGTTGGGTTGGGATAATGGGAACCGTGGATTTAAAAAGCACCCATGGATGGGATTCCCAGTTTGGAGCCAGGCTGGGAGAGCTGGGAATGCTCAGCTGGAGAAGGGAAGGATCCAGGGAGAGCTCAGAGCCTAAAGGGGCTCCAGGAGAGCTGGAGAAGGATTTGGGATAAGGGATGGAGGGACAGGACACAGGGAATGGCATCCACTGGAAAGAAATAGATGGGATTTTGGGAAGGAATTCTATCCTGGGAGGGTGGGGAGGGGCTGGGGTGGAATTCCCAGAGAATCCAAGGCTGACCCTGGATCCCTGGGAGTGTCCAAGGTCAGGGATTGTGGAAGGTGTGGGAAGTGGAACGGGATGGGATTTCAGCTCCCTCCATCCCAAATCATCCCCGAATCCCATGGGACACCCACAAGAAATCATTCCAGGCAAATTATCTTGAAAACAGAGGGGGTGTGGAGGATTCCATGCCTTGGGAATGGTGGGGTTTTTAGGGAATGAGTTACGATGAAAACTCCTGGGTTTTCTTTGGAATTTTGGGGGGAAATCATTCACAGCCCTCCCGATACTGGGATTTTTAATTGGAAATAAAAACCACATTGTGGCTTAGTCAGGATGAGATTCGGGAGGAACAAGGAAATGAAGAGAGGGGGAAAATAGGGATTGAAAAGGGAAAATCCAGGTGGGAAAAGGAAAAAGTTTGGTGCCACTCAGGACCATCCCTGTGTCCCCCCAGGGACACTGTGGGGACACTGGGGCTGCTCCAGCACCACTTTTTCAGGAATCCCAGCAGAAAATCCCAAAGAATCTGTGGGGTGGTGACTCAGGGACTCTCCTTGTCCCGTTCCTAATGGAGCAGCAAATCCCATCCCAGCAAATCCCATCCCAGCAAATCCCATCCCAGCCCCCTGGCAGCTCGGGACAGGTGCAGGTGACGCTGTGCCATTGTCACCTCCTCTCCAGGGCCATCCATCCCACGCTGCTCCCAGAAAACCCACGGAGCTGGTGGCACGGCGGGACACGGAGCCTGTCCCCAGAGTGTCCCCGGGTCACCCCTCCCTGGTGGCATCTGGCCCTGGGATCAGCCAAGGGTTCATCAGGTGGAAAAGCAGCCCTAGGATGGAGCCGGAGCCTCTGGAAAATCTTCCCGGCTCCCACCTCCGCTCCTGCTGCCAGGGGAGATCCTGGAGCTGGGCTTGGAGCACCTCTCCAAGGTGGGAATGTTTGGACAAGCTGTGGGATTTTTTGGGGGTTCCCGCTCGGGGTATTCCATGGGTTTGTGGATAAAATGATGGATGGAGAGAGGAGAGCTCCAGCTGGGAGGGGGCTGGGCTGGAATTCCCGTCCCTGCTGGACACAACCCAAGGCTGCTCCGTGCCAGGGGGGTCTGTGCCCACAGGAAAATCCACTCGGGGAAGCTGGGACTCCTGGAATTGCTCTCCTGTGTGAGAGGAACCCTGGGACACGGGAACAGCAGATCCTGAGCCCATCCCTGGATCCCATCCTGGATCCCAGACACGGCTCTCCCTCCTGCCAGGGGCATCAGGCACGGCTGATCCCAGTGGGAACTGACTGATCCCAGTGGGAACTGATTGATCCCAGCGGGAAGTGATTTATCCCATTGAGAACTGACTGATCCCAGTGGGAACCAACTGATCCCACTGGGAACTGATTTATCCCAGTGGGAACTGGCTAATCCCATTGGGATCTGACTGATCCCAGCAGGAACTGATTGATCCCAGTGGGATCTGATTGATCCCAGTGGGAACTGACTGATCTCATTGGGATCTGATTGATCCCAGCAGGAACTGATTGATCCCAGCAGGAACTGATTGATCCCAGTGGGAACTGACAGATCCCAGTAGGAACTGACCTGGTCTAGGGCGCTTCCATGGAAGTTCATTCCCAAAAACCCCAGCTGGTGACCCCAAGGTGACGCTCCAGCTGTGTCCCATCACTCCTGGCAGAGTTTGGTGATCCCATTCCCACTTCTTTTCCCAGGAATTGTGACAGCTCTCAATGACATTTTCCACAGGAATGCAATGAAATCCCGAATTTATTCATTCCCAGGAGCTGGGAATGAGGAGGGCCGCACCCTTCCCTGCTATTTCCCACCATTCCCTGCTTTTTCTCACCATTCCCTGCTTTTTCTCACCATTCCCTGGCATTTCTCACAACTTTTCCCGTCGCTCTCCATGGAATTGTCACCCTTTGTCACTCAATCATCCAATCCTGGTGTCACCACCTCTCCATCTGCCACCGGAATGGGAATAAATTAATTGGGAGAAGCTTTTGGCTCTGGGATAATGAAGCTGGCACAAGCCCAGCTCAGGAGGGAGCCCAGGGATGCCGTGGTTAAAAAAAAAAATCCATAAAAATAAAAGGGATCTTGGTAAAATTAAAAAAGCTGGGTTGGAATTTAGGGTTTCCTTGGAAAAAAAAAAAATAAAACCAAAGGATGGGGGGATGGATTGAGCCAGGGATGAATGAAGGGTTTTTATCTGCCCCAAACTTTCCAAAATCTCTGGAAAAGGTGGAATCCATGTGCTGCAGATCCCTGAAAACACAAATCTCCCCTTGCTGACACCACTAGAAGCCGGAGGGAAAATCCAGGAAAATCCAGGAGTCGAGGAACAAAAACAAAGGAAAGGGAAATTTCAATATTTAGCTCCTCCCACCTCATCTCCTACCCACGAAAGTTTCCTGCTGGGAATATTCAAGGGAAAAAGCGTGAAAATCCATTAAAATCCCGGAGCTGAGGGAAACAAAGAGCAGGGATTGGGAATGAGGGCTGGATCAGCAAATTCCTTGAATTCTGCAGCGTTGGAATTGGAGCTGGAATCCAACTTCAGTAAAATACCAAGAAGGTTTTCCATGAAAAATTCAAGAGACGAGGAAGGATCCCACCCCTGGCACAGCTCAGGCACAGGCACAGGATCTGAAATTCCAAAATTTTCCCTGCCTTGCCCAGGATAGTGTGGGAATGCGGAGAGTGTCCTGCCTTGGCTGAGATGGAAAACTGGGAGTGGAAAATTGGGAAAAATTGGGAAAATTGGGAGTGGAAAATTGGGAAACTTGGGAAAATTTGGAGTGGAAAATAGGGAAATTTGGGAATGGAAAATTGGGAAACTTGGGAAAATTTGGAGTGGAAATTTGGGAAAATTGGAAAAATTTGGAGTGGAAAATAGGGAAAACAGGGAAAATTTGGAGTGGAAAATTGGAAGTAGAAAATCAGGAATCTTCCTGACATTCCTTTGGGAAGGTTTTCTCTCCCTTTTTCCAAGCTCAAGATGGAATGAGTGCTCAGAGCACGGAAAACCCAGAATTTCCCTGCGGGAGGGATGAATCCCACAAGATCCAGGCACGAAAGCCCTTTAGGGGGTCAGGGAATCCCACAAAAATCTCGGAGCGGGGTGATCCAGAGCATCCCTGCAGGATGCCAGACCCCTTGTTGGGCAGTTCCCATTTTCCCGGTCCTTTTCCTGCCGCCCTCCCGCATCCCTCGGGATCACATCCCTCACTGGTGGCCATGGCAACGCCAATCCCTGCGGGAAAGGGGAGGAATCCGGAAAATTATTCATGAGGAAGGAGGGAGAGCTCGGAGCCGACCCTCTGGAAGCTGCTGCTGCCCGGAGCGGGCCCTTCCTCGGGGGGAAAAAAAAAAATAAAATCCTGATTTATTATTAAAAAGAGGGAAAAGTTCCTTTTTTTAATTGCTGTTTTTGAGCTTAATTAGGAGGAAAATCTTCCTGGATAAATCCTTGGTGATTCCCAAGGCTGCTCCAGCTCCTTTCCCGCTCCTCTGGTTCGGATTTTCCAGAGCAGGAGGGTTTGGGAAAGCAGAGCAGGCAAAGCCTGGCTTTAAAGTCATGGAATTGTCCCATTCCCAGGAGGGGACGGCTCCAGTTCCTGCTCCCGAGGGAATTCTGCTCCATCTGCTCCGAATTCCCAGATTTCCAAAGCTGCTCCATCCCTGCCCTTGGAGGGGCACCCCTGGCAGCTCTGGAATTGCCCACAGCAGCACTGATCCCAAAAATCCCAAAAATCCCTCAGCTCCAGCTCCAAATCCCGGGAGGCTGCAGGGAGCTCCAAAGCTTCCCACTGCTCTGGAATGACCCCATCCCGCCCCAGGGCAGATCCCACAATCTCCAAGGATTTGGTTTATTCCAGCACCTCCTGCTCCAAGGGCAGGGAGTCCAAATTTTGAGGGAAACAGGGATTTCCCTCTCCAGAGTTCAGGTCGAGTTTCCCCCCCTCTCTTTTTCCCAAAAAAAATTTGTCCTCCATCTCTCTATCCCCAACCCAAAATGTCTCAGAATCCAAGGATTTCCAGGGAATCTCCAGCTCCTCACATTCCAAGCACAGGGAGCCTCTCCCCTTTCCCTCTCCCACATCAGGAACGGTTTTCCCCCTCCAAAGCTCAAAGGTCGAGTTTCTCCCTCTCTTTATCCCAAATAAAAAGCGCCTCAAATCCAAGGATTTGCAGGGAATCTTTGTCACCTCCTCACACGATGTTCCAAGGGCAGGGGGACACTTCCCTTTCCCTCTCCCGTTTTTTCCCCCCTCCAAAGGCTGAGCTTCTCCCTCTCTCTATCCCAAACTTGAAGATTTTCCACAGCCCAGGAAGGACACCCTGAGCTCCCCACATCCCAAAAAAATCCCTGTTTTCAGACAAAAAAATCCAATTCCCAAAAAAACCTCTAAGATTTTTCCACTTCCCGAAGAAAATCCTCATTTCCCTCCAAGATTTTCCACATCCCAGGAAGGGCAACCTGAGCTCTCCACATCCCCCCCCCCCCAAAAAAAAACCAACAAAAAAAAACCAAAAAAAACCAAAAAAACCCTCAAAGATTTTTCCACAACCCTCCAAAAACTCCTCATTTCCACAAAAAAAATCCAGTTCCCAAAAAAATCTCTAAGATTTTTCCACATCCCCAAAAAAATCCCTGTTTCCCTCAAAGATTTTCCACATCCCAGAAAGGACACCCTGAGCTCTCCACATCCCAAAAAATTCCCATTTCCCTCTAAGATTTTCCACATCCCAGGAGGAACACCCTGAGCTCTCCACATCCCAAAAAATTCCCATTTCCCTCTAAGTTTTTCCACATTCCAAAAAAAAAAAAAAATAAATCCCCATTTCCCTCTAAGACTTTCCACATCCCAGGAGGAACACCCTGAGCTCTCCACATCCCTAAAAAAATCCATTTCCCTCTAAGATTTTCCACATCCCAGGAACACCCTGAGCTCTCCACATCCCAAAAAAAATCTGTGTTTCCCTCTAAGATTTTCCACATTCCAAAAAAAAAAAAATCCCCATTTCCCACAGGAAGGACACCCCGACCCC
>VZUI01016060.1:0-11718 GCA_013401135.1 Cettia cetti
AGCAGCCAGTCCATCTTCAGAGACATCACAGACTGGCTCTGTCGGACACGGTGGAAGCTTCTAGAAGCTTCTCACAGAAGCTGCCCCTGTGCCCCTTCCCCTACTACCAAAAAAATCAGACCATTCCAAATCAACACATCAAGTAAAATGGAAGGTGATGAAGACAGCTAGAATATTATGTCAAAACCGCGATAAAATAATTTAAAAGCTATCTGTAAAAATGATGGATCTGTACGTCCAAATACTCATGATTTAAAATCATAGCTATTAAATAAAAGTGCCTTTCTTCTTATTAATGAATAGGTTTAAAATTCTTCCAACAGAAACTAAAACAACATAAACAGCTTCTAAATGGGCACATTACAATTATATTCCCACTCCAAGGACTACTAGACAATAAAAATAGAGGGCTAGCTTTATAAAATAATTCATCCTCCACATCAAGGTCTAATTCAACTAATGTGTTTCCTTATTTTAAAAGTCAGTATGGTGCCCTAGTGACTTCTGACTTCCAGAAACTGTAGCATTTGACTGTCCCATTTTCTCTCATTCACTCTGAGGCAGAGACTGTATTTTTCACTGAAAAAAATTTTATCTGAACAAATATCTAGAACTGTATTTGCCTTTGAAAATATGTTCTGGTGAACATTTATTATTATTACAATTACTACTACTACTGTTATTATTTGGACCATTTTTATCCTTACTATGAATACCAAAGTAAAAGCAAGCTTTGAGTTTAATCCATGCCTTAGCCACCTACACACTTCCTAACTACATCTTTCAGGGACTAGATCCAAAATCTTGGGCCAAAAATGAAGCATAATATAAAATTAGAAATTTTGACTCAAGCCAAAATTTCACTTATGGTGATGGATTCTTTTTTGTAACATCTGAATTAACAAAGAGAAAATGGAAAATTATAGAATATCTTGATTTGGAGGGGACCCATGAGGAATAAAACAAAACAGTGCCATAATCCTAATTAAAACTTAAGCAGTTTCATTGCTATAGCCTTCCAAGGTTGAGTAAAATGCAACTGGCCGAACTATTGTTTTACTCACACTCCATCTTACTGCACTTAAGACCTCTAAATTCAAAATATCAAAGTTTCTAGTGTTGGGTATGGCTTTCCCTGTGGGGCAAGCATATATATTTATATATCAACAAATTCATGTGTTTACATAATTAAAAACAGAAGATTAGTATTCAGTAGCTTCCTTTCATATCAATTTGATTTTTAATTGCCATTGTCAAAACTATGATCAAGACATTTAACTGTAGCAAAACAGTTTAAACTAAAGATTGGGAATACCTTTAAGGACAAATTTGAAGTAGAAAAATTCAAGTTTAGCAAAATGGTTAAAGGAACAAACTCTTACAAAGCAGCTTTGTGTCTGACTCAATTTAACATTTTGTACTACAATTTCCCAGCATCCTCTTCACTAGAATGGGATTTTTTCAGAATACAAATGGCAATTTCAAAATTAAACTAAACCTCAGTATGGAAACTGTGATGTGTTTCCAGAATAAAATCATCCATTTTCATAGCCTTTTAAATTTCCAATTATTCTAAGTGCAATACCATATTTTTTAACTAAAATAACTGAAATGCTGAGAAGTGTAAGTTGGCTTCCTACACAATATATTTTATAACTGGTTCAAAACTGCTATGGCATATAAATAATTTTAACTAAGGAAAATTTAGAAGGAAATTAAAATGACTGCTTGTTGAAGGCAGGGAATGATACAAACTGCTTCTATACATGTTATGAAGACTATACAGAGCTTGAAAGTAGATAAGTACAATTTCACTGCTGAAATAAAGGTAGTTTAAGGGACTACTATTTATTGTAGATAGCAATCAAAGCAGTGAAAAGTGCCTACACTGCTATCAGAAACCATCAGAATTATAAATGTAGATGATGAAGTAAATTCACACATACAAACACACACACACACACACACACACAGAGGATTTCTTTCACTTCTAGAAGCATCCAAAATCCTGACAGGGAGCTAACCTGAGATATTTCTATCAACAGCAATTGATAGATAGTTCAAACAGTTCACACTTCTCTTGTATATGTGCAGTGAAACAACAAGAGACAAGATGTAAAACAGAAAATACCCTTCAGGTAAAAGGAAACAAAAGTCTTTGCTGGAGTGTTCTGTGATGAACATCTCTTAATAGGAAAGAGGCACTTAAGATTCAAAAATGTTCATTGGTTGGAAGGAATGACAACAGTCAGAGGGTCCTCCATCAGCCAGAGAGTTTTATTAGTAAATTACGTGCTTGACATGAAAAATGGTATGTTAGTCCCTGACCTACTATATAGGCACACAGGAGTGGGTTTGGGATAAAAGGGAAAAGAGAAATTAAGCTCATGACAGGGGGGCTTCTGATATAAGTGTAGGGTGGAAGGGAAAAGAAAAATTTTACAGGTTATTTTAAAAGGGAGAGATGAGTTAAAGAAAAAGAAAAGAAAAAGAGAGGGAGGAAACGAGAAAAAGGAGGGGGGAAAGGGGATCACCAGCCCTTGCTCCAGTGTCAGTCCAGTTGATGGCATGCCTATCCCAGTCTCAGTGTCAGTCCAGGTAGTAAATGGCAATCCAACTGCATCAGTCCAGCTGATGAGATGTCCAGGGTCTGGAGGGCACCACTCAGGCTTGGGGTGGGGAGGGGTACCTTTTATGGACAGATTTCACTGCCCCAAAGACAGGTTTCTCACTTTCTATGCTAATTAGAAATCATGCATAGTCTGTTCCTTCACATCTTTGGGGCATGGGTTAGAGGGCTTCAAGGGCCTCATAGCCCATGTCCACTTCCTGCCAATCATTCCAGCACTTCTGCTTTACTGCCTTGTGGGTCCTTCTTGTGAAAAAGTGCTGCCCTATTTCCCCCTGGCCCCCTTCTCCAGCCAAAACTTGGTCTTTCTCACAGGATTTTAATAACAGTAGTCCTTGGTTATTACCTCCATCCTTGTCTGTTTTTACTAAGGGTTCCTTGGCGCCACAGCCATCCAGTTATCAGTGCCTGAGACACACACATTTGCCAATTATCTTCTGGGAGTTGAGAGATCAAAAAGATCTCACTTTGGACCACTGTTTTTTGGGTCTCAAGAGAGTGGGCTTTATTCACAGTGATTTTCCACTCTGACCAAAATTCAAGTTGGTAACTTTCATTAATGGTTCAGCAACAGAAATACTATTCTACTTGGGTTATTATTCAGACAAGAACAAAGTTTGTAGGTGCTCATTAGACAGCACTAGTTCCTGGGAACAGAGAGTGTTTCTGATGAGTTGGAGAGGGGCTTTGTCCAGTTGAAGTTTGTCAAGGCTGAGGCCTAATGAGAATTTCTCGGATAACAGTGCATACCTCCTCCTAACTGAAGCTCTTTGGGCCACCCTGTCACAGGGAAAGTGTTCCTGTTAAAACTGGCCTTATGACTTTAAATTGTTCCATCAGCACGTGAGTGCAAATCCAAATTCTTCTGCCAAAAGAAATAAAACAATCTCTTTGGAAACAGTAAGTACATCAGCAGTGTCGCAACAAACATATTTCAACAAACACACTGCACCACCAGAGTTGTCTTCACAAGGGGTACCCTATTTTAATTCATACTTCACTGGATCCTGCTTCATACACATAAGAATTTGAGGGAGCTAAGGAGTTATTCCCTGAATATCTCCCCCGCAATTCCTCCAGCAACAGTTTCTCTCTGTATCACTCCAGCTAGCAAAGCCCAAAGTGGTAGGTTTTGATCCTTAAATTTCCTAATCCAGCCTCTAGCTCTTCCTCTGGCTAAGCTGGGTGAGGTCTTCAGTTTCCTTGTATGGGATTTCTCTGGTACACACATCTATTAAGGGAGGTGCATCTAGCCTGATATTATACTGTGTGTGATTTCTTGGATGTCCTGTCTGGCCACTCTGACACTATCTGTTCTAGTTGGTTTGCAGAGACTGTCCATTAGTCTTTTTGGGATTCCCTTCTTCCAACCTTGTGACCAAACTGCCAGTCTTGTGAGTGGACACTTCCACCCACCCTGGTTGGAATAGGAGGAAATCCTGGGTGAAATTCTTGGACTAAATTGAGCATGTCTCACTCTACAAGTTTCTGACTTGTTTGCTGACTACTGGCTTTACTGGACCATATTTTCACCCAAAATTAATCCATTCCTGGGCTACCTCTCCCCTGGCCCTCACTTTGCCTCCATTGGCAGTGGTATCTCCTGCTGGCAAGGAGGTGGTATCATCCAGAGCAGCAGAAAGCCTGTATTTTCTCCTGTAATTGTAATGCCATTGGTTTCAGAGGATCAGGAAACCCTCTTATTAATGGGGTCATCCGGTCAGCATCTACTCTCAACATCATAGGTGATTCTTGTAAAGGGGTTAGCTTTCACTCATACATCATCTGAATGCATGTTGCCTTCTGAATATTTTGTATTAATTCATCTGTGGTGCTTTCTGTGGTTACAGGGTTACCTCTCTCCAAGGGGTTTAAGCTTCCAGCCCAGAAGGCTGCACTCTGGCTTAGGGACCACAGGGTTCAGCAGTCCCCAGCAGTAAGGAAAACACTGGGACCCCAGCACTTTTCAGCTTCCTTTTAGCTAAGAAGGATTTGGTCTACCTCACTCAAAGAAACTCTCCAAACAAATTACGTTTCAGATCCCAAGGGTGGCTGCTAAAGTCAATTTTAGCTTAGCTAATTCGGAAGCAGTAAAAAGTGCCTCTTTGGCTGTAATGATGGGGGTTTGATTCTGATCATTTTTACATAAAAATCCAGTTTTCTTTAGTGGGCAGAGAGGGGCCACACTGTCAGTCTGGCTCTATGACTATGAGCCCACCACCTCTTATCCCATCCCATCCCACCTCAGTCTGTGAGAGCAACTGCTCTACCTGTGACATGACCCAGGCATGCCTGGGCAGCAGCCAGCACCCTGTGCTCCCAGACCAGCTCCTTCTGCATCACCTCTGTTTATCAAACTGTTCTGGTTTCTTTTCTTTCCTATCTGTCCCTCTAGGTTTGCTACTTGAGCCTGCAGGAACTGAACCAGTGCTTGTAGACATTTAATTACAGCCGTCTCCTGGTGGCTCCTGGCTGCTCATGCTCGTAAGGCTGAAGGCAGTGCTGCCCCTAACACAGCACAGACAACTACTCTTGTCTTCCCTCGGTTCAGATTTCATTTTCAATCACAAAGCTGTGATGTAATCTATCAGGCTTTGCACTCTGTGCCAGTGTTCTGCAGCCCACTCCAACTGAGACACAGATTGGTCCCCCTCACACCTGTCAGGGAACCAGCTCTAATTCATCCTCTGTGTAGCTTGTTAATGCTACATAGTGCTCTATTTTTAAATTGAAATATTATGTGATACTTAATTAAATGCCTCAGAGAAATCCAAGTATCTAATAGTGACACAGATGTCTTTATCAACCAGACCTTGAACTCTGCTGAAAACAAAAGCTGACCTGTCTGAGAAGAGGCTCCATAGTGACTAGCCTAATTATATTCATATTATTTAATTCTTATTTAACAGGCTCACAGAATAGCCATTTCATTTTCCACCTTGGGCTAGCATCTGGCTAATATTTACAGCTCATTCTTTTTAGCCAGCAAAACTATCTTGTCTGTCCTTAATATCTTTTGTCAGTTTTCCAAAGAGATAGACAAATACCAGAGGAAGACCAGGTTCCTCAATTCCTTACTGTCTCTCTCGAACTTTTGTAGAATCATAATATGATTTGGGTTGAAAGAGTCCCCAAATTCTTCTCTTTCCAATGTCCCTGGTATGGGCAAGGACACCTTCCACTAGACCAGGTGGCTCAAAGCCCCATCCAGCCTGGCCTTCTACATTCCCTGGGAAGGAACATCAACAGCTTCTCTGGGCAACCTGTGCCAGGTCCTCACCACCATTTATTCCCAAATTTCATAATGTTTTGTGCCAAGCATGCTGTCCTCCTCCTGGACCTTGTGGCACATGCCACAGCCCTGTGAAAAGCCAGACTTCTTGATAGGAAAGGGGAAGTTACCCACAAGACTAAATCAAAGCAGTCATTTGCCCTAACTTCTAAAGCCAACTCCTATAGAGTAGGTAGAGCTGATTCTTCTACCCAGGAACTGGTCTCAAAGCAATGGATGGATTTGTCCCCAGGACTTGTCATCTGGGCTGCAGTAAGAGCTCAAGTATGTGAAACCTGTCTGCAGTCTCTGAAAGGATCCTTTCACACTCCCAGCATGCATACTTTGGCTCTGCTGCCAAAAGTGTTGCCAGCCTTGTCTGGGTCTCTGTGGGGAGAGATGGGACAGAACTGAGTTACAGGCTGTGGGAGTTGCCTGCAGAAGGCCATGGCAGCACAAAGAAGCTTGTCTCCCCCTGAGCTTGAGGTGCCACACAGCAGACCCCTATGGAGAGGAAGCTGGAAGCTGCCAAACACCTCAACACCATCTATTAGGAGATCAGGAAAGCGTGTTGCTGATGTGGCAAGGTGTGATAGGCTTAGTGAGAATAGCCATATAAGGAAAGACAGTCTTAAAGATGTGTATCAAACAGATCCTTTCTTTGAATAAAAGATTCAGATTCCCTGCTGGTCTCAGTCCATGCCTCCATCGTTTACAGGTCTCTCAGGAGTTTTGGGGTTATCCTTTTTCTCCATTTAGTTCCAAGAGGACCAAGGTGTTCATTCCAACTTTTCTAAAAGAAGAACATCAAAATTTTAAAGGCCTGTACACCTAAAAATTACTATTTTCCTGACACTTAGAATCATTTTCAGCTTCTTTCTCAGTTGTCTGCTAAAGTTTTAAAAACATTAAAGCCCTGCTTCCAGTCTGTAAGTTATTTTGAAATTCAAATCCTGTGACTTTTGAAGTAGAATTGTTTCACAGCTGTCAGGAAATACAGAGAGGCAGAGTTGTTTCTCCCAAGTCACACAACAGCTTAGTATCTTACCAAGAATAAATATTTCTTTATGGGTCAGATCATGAACAATTTATTTTTTCATACACTTACAGACACATAAGTAGTCATGTTTTATAGAAAGGATGTTTAACCTGAAGAACTACAGAAAAATGGAGTGCTTCAAAATCTGATCAACAATAAAAAATGTTCATATAATGCAGCTTCAGAGAGACCAGAGCAGTATTCATGTTTAAAGCTGCTATTAAAGTAAAAATATCCTGATGCTTTCTTTGGATCCTTTATGAATTTAAGATGAAGAAAAAGAGAAATTCAAGAAGAGGAAGACAGAATTCAGACTTTTATGCAAAAGGATGGATTAGATTTCAGCGTTCACTTTGCCTCAGGTACACTTCAGGGAAATTCATGACATAAATATGCATGTATTTGTGCACATAGGCATAAATCCCATACACCATTTGAACTGCAGTCTTCATTTTGAAGTGGGGGGGGGGGGGGGGGAAACAAATATCTCTTCCCTGTTCTCCTTTTCTACACCACCATATATGGTATTTGTTTTTAAAAGTTTCTTGGCTCCCAAAAAACTGTAATACCCTACTTTAACTGTGCTATTAGGACCCATGAAAAGACTCATTTTGACAGCCAGCTTGGTAGCTGTACACCCTGCTTCTGAGTGGCAAGAAGTTCAGGTCTCCACTAACCATCTGTGACAACTCACACACACACCTGCTTCTAAGCCATCATGGCAAGAAACAAGGTCTGAGGTGAGATCTCTCTCCTAAAATAAAAAATGATGTTCTGTAGTTTGTAATGAAAATGCTGCCTGCAGCAGTGGAACCACACTGGGCAGGACAGGACAGCACAAAGTCAGGTGGGCACTTCCATTGTACAAACTGTAGTCAGTCGGCCAAAGGAAATTTCTCTCAGAGGAAGTTACAAGTACCATGTGTCAGCATATCATGGCACGTACCAGCACAGCTTCACAGCTTCTTTTTTCCCCATCAGGAAGTTATGAAGCAAACTGTGTTCTGAAATCAGCCTTGGCCACCTCACCACCCCATTGTTGCATATGCAGTGGGAACATAAGCACTGTGGATATTCCTGTCCTGTGCCTGGAAACGTTCAAGGCCAGGTTGGATGGGGCTTTGAGCAACCTGATCTGGTGAAAGATGTCTCTGCCCATGGCAGAGAGCTGGAAGAAGATGATCTGTAAGGTCCCTTCCAACCCAAACCATTCTGTGATTCTGTGATCTGCTTAGGGCACCTATGCAAGTCAAGCAATAAGTTTGGGGATGGTGGAAGGTTTCTGTCTAAACCTCACCTGCTTGTTTGAGTCCATGAGACAACTCAGGTGGTAGAGAACTGGATTACAAATAATTAAATCTTCTTTCATGTGTAGGAAATACATTTGTACATACATATTTTTGGCTTGGAAATGTCTGTTGTTCAGTTCAATGTCTGCTGTATATGGGTTCAGGCTTAAAAATTACTGCATCGTGCTGAATGGAATTTTTAAATTTTTTAATCTTGCAAATAATATAATTTTTCAACTCTTCTACTTTGTCTCCATCCCAGTTCTGAGTCTGAGACCAGACTTTTGCTATTCTAAATGCCTATGTATTCTCTCAATTCTTCCTCTTCCTCTGCATGCTGATCCAGAATTCAGTCTTTGAATGGAGTAACTCCTCCTCCTGAAAGTTTAGTTGGAAATTAGCTGGCAGCTCTTGGGGGAATAGTGAACTCTGACTGCAGTTTTATGTAGAGGCTCTGCAGAGCCCTTCCAACAGCAGTCAATATCTTACAGCAACTGCCAAATAATTTCTACTATATGTTTTAAAATGAACAGTGATGGGCACTATAAACTGATTTTCTCTGCTTTTCAACAAAATAATTCTTATTCTTTGCCATGAGTATAACATCACCATGATGTCCAAAATATACATGGATTTGCAAGACATTCCCCACATCTCCTTCTCACTACTCTGTGCGAGGTCAAATTTTGAAATGCACAGAAGGCATATAAAGCAAGGAAATAAATAGTAAAAAAAAAATCTTCTGACATTTATCTTGTGACATTTTTTCAATATCACCCCAGTTTCTTCCATTTTCTCCAATTATTAAAGATATTAAGAATTTACAAATACCTTTACTCTTAGTTCTAGATCGAGGATTTTTTATATAGAATAGTAATTTGTGAAAATCTTAGTTTACTGTATCTGCAGTTGAAGTGCTACCCCCTGAATGTTTGACAGCCAGTCTAAAATCTATTAACCTTGAAATGAGCACTATCAGACCATTTAAATAATCCTCCATTCTTTTCAGATATCACATTTGCTGTAAGAAAGGAAATAACATTTCAGGAAAGTTTGATGCTTTATGCTTTATCTGGTGTGTGCACAACACCTAAGAAAATAGTTTTTGAAAATTATTCTGAACAATTCTGGAGACAGAATTTTAATTTGTGAGCCTTCCACCAACATTTTCATTAAAAGTAAAATCCAACTTTTCTGATAGAAACATAAAAGTGAAAAACAAAACCCCAAATCTTTCAACCTGCTTTTGCCTCTGTAAATGTCAGGTTTAGCACAGTTGTAGTTGCATTCCGAGGATAATTAGAACTTCTCAGTTTTTCCTGGAGGTAGCATTTAATAGAGCTCTCCTCTGCAGTATCTCTTAGCTTCTGAAACAAACAGCAGCTAGAAAAACAGTTCCAGTAGGGATAGAAACAGCCACCAGAAATAAAGTAGTACATTTTGACTGTGAATGTGAGTGGTACAAGAAAGTTCATCCCAGTAGCATGACACTTATTTTTGGAGCTATGCCATTAATAAATTGAATTTTTCAGAACATATAAAGCAGAGATTAAACTTTTTACTTTGCAAATAAATGAAGTTTCCTACTTTCTTTGTATATACCGGCTTTCACTGGCTTTCAATCACATTTTAAAATACATTATTTTTTCCATTAGAGACAGAATAGAATTTCAAATATCATGGTTATACACAGTCTAATCTTTCCTTATTAGGTTATAAAGCTCTGACTCCTAAATACCTCATCACACATCAGTGCACAATTTTTAACAAGCCTTTCCCAACTAATGAGTCCAGTCCCCTACCACAAATGTGTAGCTCAAAAATCACAAACTCCACCAGCTCTGCAAGTGTTCTAATTTATAAACTAGTTCATATCCCTCCCAGGTTCCATATCTGGATCCACATATTCACTTACATTTGAATCAGCAGAGCAGTATACAGAGAACATTTTGGCTCTAAATCAAAGTCAGATGGGATACAATGAGAATATGATTATTTTCTACTATCTACTAATGGGTTTAAGATTTAGCTCTCAGGTTTCCTCATTATCCATATGTTTTCTGTGCTCTTCGAGGTATGAAAGAGCAAGAGAACATGGAACATGTTCTCATGGAACGCAAGGAACATGGGGCATTCTGATTCTGGGGAGAGGATTGGAAGGGTAAAAGGGAGAGAACTTGTGGGTTGAGATAAAGAAAGTTTATCAGGGAAAGCAAAAGCCACACACACAAGCAAAGCAAAGCAAAATAAGGAATTACTTCACTGCTTCAGATGGCCAGACAGGTGCTCAGCCATCTCCAGGACAGCAGGGCCCCATCACAGGTAACAGTGATGGGGGGAGATAGCACCATCAGTCCAAATGTCCTCTCCTTCCTCCTTCTTCCCTTCATTTTATATGGGCATGATGCCATGTGGTCTGGAATATCCCTGTGGCCTCCTGGGGCCACTTATGCAGGCTGAGTCCCCAGCTCCCTTCTCAAGCACCCCCAGCTCCCTCACCAGCGTGGCCAGTACGAAGAGCAGCAAAGCCCTTGGCTCTGTGTAAGCTCAGCAATAACAAAAACATCTCTGCGTTATCAACCCTGTGTTCAGCACAAATCCAAAACACAGCCCCATACCAGCCACTGGGAAGAGCCCAGCATTGCTCCTAGACACTGTTCTTAGAAATTGGTTAGAAAATAAAAGTCTGCAGTCTTAGAACTTTCCAGAAATAGTAAAATTGCACCAGCGCCTTTTTCTCCCCTGGCCTTATTTGAATACCGCACCATATTTTTTCTCATTTTAGCTGATTAAGACCTTTTTACTTTTCTCTAAGTCTCATCTACAAAAGTGAGGCTGGTTTTATTATGATTTATAAAGCTTTAAAAAGATTACAACCTAAAGTCAATAAAACTGATTTGATATTGTTGAACAAAGCCTAAAGTAATGTGATCATGCAAAAGTTATGAGACAGGAATATTATTAAACTCTCTACACTTTCTTCAGTAACTTACTTAATTATAAGAACTTTGGATAGCATGCTTTCTAAACTTCAAAAAGCTCTAGAATTCAGTTTTTCACATACTGAAATATCTTTTCTTATTCAAATTAAATTGTCTGCAATATATTTTTTTAATAATTGAAAAAGAAGTATTACATTTAGTGTGCACATTTGGTTCATTTCATCTACCCAAAAAAAAAGACCCATTTCCAAGTCATACTAAATCAGTACTAAAATTTGTGTTGGAAACTTGTTCTGAGATATCTTCTACTGCCCATGGAGTCACAGAATCCACTCTTACACACTGTCATGTCTATATTGCTTTTGGAACTTTTTCTCAGAAGAATCCTTAACTATGTATATTAAAATAAAGCTTGTCAAATAGAATAGATATAAGCAGCAACACAGGTTTCCTCCAGCTGTCATAACTACTTTAAGGAGACAAAGCATTCATGCATGATGGTCAGAAAGTTTATTTTTGAAATTGGGGGGGGGGGGGGGGGGGGGGGG
>VZUI01016077.1:0-21563 GCA_013401135.1 Cettia cetti
TGGCGGGCCGGGGGCCACGGGCACCCCTCGGGGCCGGGGCCGGCGCCGCTGCCGCTGCTCAGGGCTCCCGCCCCGCACGCCGCCGATCCGGCACAGCTCTGGCTCGGCCGCCGCTCGCTGCCCGAGGATGCCCGCGCCGTCGCTGCCGCGTCCCCGCTCGTCTCCGCGCAGCGAGGAGACGGCTCCGCTTCATATTTCCCCTTCCAGCAGCAGGAGGAGGAGTGGTCGGGAGGTGGGGACTCCTCCGGGGGCGGGGAGAGGGCGGCTCCGCCGCTGGGCTGGCGGCAGCGCCGGACGGCGCTCCCACGGCGGGGGAAGGGGCGCCAGGGACCTGCCGGGCGGATCCGCGGGAGCGGGACCGGGCGGACACCGCGCTGTGTGGGCACCGGGCATCCCGGGGCTTTGGCATCGGGCGGCGGCTGGGATGTGCACGTGGCGGGCTGGGGATGGCGTGGGAGAGCGTGCGCGGCTGGTCCGTCCTCCCGCTGCTGCGGGCAGGGGGGTGCCGGCTGGGCTGCGGATCCCGGGGCGGAATCTCTCTTCCCTGGGAGTGCGAAGCAGGACTTCGCCGTCTCGACCGTGAGCTGATGAGAAAGAAAGTTGTTGTGCGTCCTCTCTTCGAAAGAACCCTCTTTGTGGTTACTGCTTTCCTTGTAAATCCGGCATTTTATAAGCTAAAAATGCTTGTCAAGGGTGCCTTTGGTCCTGTGCTCTCCTTCACTCATTCCCCCCCATGTCTGTTCTTGATTAGTTTTGCTTTTTTTTCTAGTCTTAGGCCCTGGTCATGCAAACACGCATGGACTTAATGTACCTGTGAGTACTCGTTCCTGAGTTTGATCACGGGACTTTTCATTTGTGATGTCCTCTGGATAGGGACACCATATTTTCCAGTTTGTGTTTGGTCTTGTGGGCTCAGCTGTAGGGCCTCATGACAAAGAATGTGTAACAAATTTGAGGAAATGTTGAGAAGATCAACAAAACTATGTTTTGAACAGCTTAACTGAGCTAAAGTGTTTACACGCTGCATGCTTAAAAAGAAATACAAACGATGTTGATTCCTTCCAAGTCCCTTGAGAGGGAAGAATAAACTTAATCTTCCTCACTTATACAGGGAGGAAACTGAGACAGAAGCACATAAGTGGTGAGTCAGAGTTAATGCTCTGGTGCCTTGGATTCCCAGGGTTACGCCTGCGCCTTCACACAAATGTCTTTCCAGCCAGAAAGGATGGTTTCTGGGGCACTTGGTGGCGGTCTGTACCAGCCTGTAGTGATCAGATATCCTCTCAATGACCTGGACAGACATGGACAGAGAAAAGCAACATCCTCCAAGAAACAGGTGTCTATGAACATGATCAACTAACACTGGGTAGGCTGTAAAAATGGCTTTGCCCCATGTCGGTTGCTCATCGCCTTCTCCTGTAGTTGCCACAGAGGTGTTTGTCAGGTGAGTGTGTGGAGGGAGGTGCTTCACGCTGTAGATGCAGTGCATTTGGAAAAAGTGTTGTGTATCCAGGTCAAAATTCTGATTTTGCCACTTGTAACATTCCTACAATAGCAGAGATGCCCAAGTAGTTTTTGTTTATCTGCAGGTTCAGTAAGTGAGTCAGATACAAGGGGTCCTGCCTGGTGCAAGAAGCCAACCTGAAGAGTCTCACGTGTTTGGCATGTATGTAGGCATGGCATGTAGGAAGTCTCCTAAAGTAACTTCTGCCATTTACCTGAATATAAAAGTCAGGCCAGTGTGTCACTGTGAGCAGTAATGAAAGATTAGGAGTTTTGAATATAACTGTATAAAATTATATAAAATTGTATAAAAGCAGCAACATTGAAAAGGAGAAGCTTCTTATAGGCACAACCTGTTTTACCATCCCCAGATCGAGCAACATAATAATTTGCAAAAAGATGAGGCTGAGGATCGCCTGCAAAAAATTATTTTTTACAAAAGGCAGTTATCCCAGAAGGTCATGGTTTCTCCCCTGGGAAGTGACAGCCCCCTATGGCAGCATCACAAACAGCTTTTCATAAAAGGAAAGAGCAATGCCTTTACTGCTCCACTGGACAACTTTGTAAATTAGGCTCTGCTTGTGATTTACTATCAGTGCAGCTTCAGATGTGGTTATGAAATAAAATGAAATCAATACCCAGTGGGTTCAGATATGGGAGAACTTGCAAAAACAGCACAAACTATTTTTTCTTGCCTTTTTTTTTTCTTAAATTTTTCGTCATGTTAAGGTTATGTGTTTTGTCAGCCTGATGTGTGTTATTTTTCTTTAAATATACCCAGTCCTACTTGTTTCATTGCCATGTCCCTCTTCAAAATGTGCTGTAATGGGAAGCAGCAACAAATAACAGCTCTCTGCACTTTGATCTAGGCAGCATGTCACATCAGTACTCATTAAAAATGGCATTAACCAATCCAACCATGACTTTCTGAACTGGAGTTCCTGGGGTGTATACCTAATTTAGGTATACTGCAATATCATTCACAAAGGCATCTCTCATGCATATTCTCAAAAATACCATAAAGGTCAAAGCATTTCAAAAAGGAAGTCATCAGCAGAAGTTTGCACAGAAAGGAGCTGTTTTGAAGCAAAAAAACCAAATCCCAAACCTGATGAGAAATGTACTTTGTGGCTGAGGCCCTCTGCAAAAAGTATTAAAATAGGAGGAAAACTAACTTGTTGGACTTGTTGTGTGACACTTCAAAGATCTAGGCATATCAGCATAGCACTTGTCTAGGTAAAGTGCCGACTGGTTGGCTGGCTGCCAATGCCAATCTGGTGGTGAAAGATATTTAAAAGAGGGAGAGGATGGGAAAGAATGGAGGCAGCCAGTGTGTGGGACACCTTATGCTATGGAGAAGAATGGGATGGGGCAGCACAGCTAGGATTTGCTAATGGCTATATTATGTTTTTAAAAAGGAGGGACATAAAGGTTTTTTTGGAAAGGAGTGGAGTGACTAATTCGCAAAGAATCAAACATCTGTCAGATTTCTGTGAATTGCCCATGGCAAATTAATCAAAATAAGTAGAGAGAAGTTTTTCTACACATCCAGCTTGGGTTAGATTCCACAAGATGAGCCTGGAGCCTGTTTGATACAGAGAAATATGGCTTCTTATTTTGGCTTCAGCTTCTTTAGAAAGAAGTTAATCTGTTTAACGATGTAAAATAAATGGTAATTGGTTTGTTTCTTCTTTCAATATGAAATGAAAATGCCATAGTTTATGGGGTATAGCAGAAATGGGGTTTATCCACTACTTCCTCTCTTGGTTTTAAATATTTAGAATAAGGTGTTTAAGCTGCTATTTTTTTTTTTTTTTAATTCTACCTCTGGCAATATTTCCTGAATGTTTGGCTTCCAAACTGTGCAGACTAATTGACCTTCCCTTACCAGAGATTTGATCTTCAGTGCAGCTACTGAAGCCAGTGGAATTTTATGGTTGTTTTAAGGGATGCTGAATCTGGGTTTAGTTTTGTCAAGCATGTTACCTGTGGTAAGGCTGTCCTGGAAACTAAAGTGGAGCAGATTACCACAGAGATTTATCCTTTATTGCTCTTCCTTGTTTAAGTAGATAACTAGTCTGATAAGTGTGTCTTGGAAATGAATTTATTTTAGTCATCTAAGACACAGTGCACATGTTGAAGTCCTGTTACCTGGAAAGAAACATAGAAAGTATAGACCAAACATAGTAAAATGAAGTTATTGTGGCCATTGTCGATAGGCTCTTTTCTCTCTCTTTTTTTTCAGATACACAAAGAGATGTACATGCACATAAAAACACACAGACCATCTGCTAGAATAGACTTGATGGTTTCACAAAAATGAAGTTGGTTACCTGAATAAGGTTGGTTTAGTTTTTCTAGAATGGTTTAAGAAGTAGGTGCAAATGAAGGTATAAAATTATGTAAGAGGTAGACCCTACAGAGCTTGGGCCATCCCAGACAAAAAATCAAAGATGTAAAGAGCTCAAACATAGCCAATGGCTTTCATAAAATAAGCTCTCTCCTTGTTTCTACACTCCCTTCTGGCATTTAAAATGTGTTTTTGATTTGGTTATTCAGAGGCAAAGAGGAACTCCTTCGTGTAGAATTACTTTACTACCACCACGGATTTCATGGTGATGTTGCTGGAACCAGAGCTTGAGGGCCAGGTCCAGCTCCCAGGGAGCTTGGCTGGGGTCCTGCCATTGACCAGAGCAAGGGATGGATCAAGCCTTGAGTGAGGCTGTTGGAAACACCAGCTGGAACAGCCAGTGCTCATATGTTGGTGACTTACATCTGGAAGCACAGCAAACAGGGCCCAAAGGTATTTCTTCACCCAGCATACAGGCAGCCATCCTAACCCTCTGCAGCACTGTCATCCATTCTTGGCACTCAAATACCATGAAAATGGGTGTGGTGAGAGCGTCTTCATAAGTGTTGTTCAGACCTCCTGTTGTTTGCACAGCAGCCTAGTGATATTGTGACCTAAGAAAACCACCTCAAACAGCTAAACCAGCTGATTGAAAATCTGTTGCAATCTGGACAAAAAATGCCCTTCTTCTATCTTCTTTCTCTGAAGAGCCATGCAAAGGGTCAAAGAAATAATGATTTTGATTCTTGAAGACAAAAGAAAACTTCTAGAAAGATTTAAATGCATGTAGAGTGTTGTTCATTACTGCTTATATTTTATCAGACTGAAATTGAACTTTTGATTTTGATTAGTTTCTTAGAGAAAGTGGAAGTTCTGGCAATTATTTATAAACTATCTAGAGAAGCAGATTTCATTCCCAAGCTGAAAAATGGAGTAATGTGATCCGACAAACTTGTGTTAAAAAGTATCAAGTAGCATCTAATGCACCTGGGAGCTACTTTCTTAGTCTTTATTCTTCTTGTAGGCCTTTTGGGGCCAATGCTTCTCCAGGTTAATAACATCCTTTGGGAGATGGGATTTTCATCCCTTACAGAGCATGGCCCGTGGTCTTCATTTCACTTGGCAAACTTTAGCAGCAGGGGATGGAAAAAGAGTAGGAAACTGAACCTGTTCCAGGCAGCCCTGTTAAAAATAGAGCTGTTCCCTAGGGAGGGGAGGAAGAAGACCTCCTGCCCTTCTGACCACATCTGAGCCAGCTGGACTGGGTGGAACTTGAGTGTTGCCTCAAGGGAGCAGGTGGGAAATTTTCTTTCATGGCTTTGTTCAATGTTTGTATTTGATGATGGGTCTCTTGCAATGTGCCTTAGATACACAAATAGCCAAACAGAAATTGAAATTATGACCCTGTTTTACAGTGCCCCTGGGTTTTTGTAGCAGCCCTTCGGTCGGCTTATATCTGGTCTCATTCTTGTGCTAACATTGGTTATTTCTCAGTGTGATGTTACAGCAGCCACCTTCAATCTTGATCTTGCATCGCAGGTCTGACAGTCCTGGTGTTCTGCAGGTATCTCAGATGTATCCATGCTGCAGGCAATTTTTCTTTGTTTGTTACAAAGCTGACTTTTTTCCAAAGCATTCACTGAATTTTAGACTCAGTCTCTCAAAACCACTTATGTGTTCAAGCACAAGTGCATTTTATCAAAGCTCCTTCCCAAAGGGGACTAACCAACACTTTCAGCAATGACATACTGAAGGTGTCAGCATGGCCACCAAGGGCACAGTTGACTCCAAAGAAATGTGGAAGCATTTGTTTTCCCAAGTAGTTTGCAGGTAAGGAGGAGGAAAAGAATTAAACAACAAGAAGTCTTGGAGAATTATGATTTTGGGTCTTGGCAGCTGATGTGGAACAGAGGCCTGGGGCAAGCCTTTGCCCTGGTATGATTTGCAAAACCAGTGCAAGACACTTGATTTCTCAGGGCCTCAATTTCCCTAACAATGGGGAAAAGTAACTAATCCGTGAATAACATAATGAACTAAAGGGAATATTTGTACAGTAAGAACTATTACTTAGGGTGGGAGCTTACACACAGATAGAATGGTATTAATATGGCTTTCAATAAGAAATATCACTGAATGGTTGAGGTTGGAAAGGATCCAGCTTCTCTGCTCAAACAGGGACACCCAGGGCCAGTTTCCCAAGACTGTGTCCAGATGGCTTTTGAATATCTCCAAGGTGGGAGACTCCATAACCTATAGAGGACAGCCTGTATATACATTGTCTCAGGGTATTCCCAATCAACTGCAGTAAGTTTTGAATTCCTTCCATCATTTCCATCTATTTACCAATGTAAAATGTGTGTTATATGCATATATTTGTATGGGTGATGTATGTACATATACAGTATGTATATATGTATAGAATATGAGTATTTTCTATATACATAATGTCTTTGAAACATCTGGATACTGCATTATCCATGCATATGTTCTTCAAGTCCATATGCAGCCAGCCAGCTTGCTGACTGCCTGAATTAAACTGCAGCCTTCCCAGACAATTCTGTCTGCAGCTGTAAGGTGTTCTATAGGTTACCTAAAATCTGCCAGGTTCTGTAGAAAAACTTTTTATCTCCTAAGAATGTTACCTGCATCTTCTGGGAGAGAAGCTCCAAGTTTCTCAGAGCAGTGGCTATATTACAGTTTTAGGTAATAAAAGGAGAAAAGAAGAAGGAAAGGAAAGGCACCAACCAGATGAATTCTATCTGATTTCTTTCCTCTCCTGTGTCTGTGCTTGGTACAAGAAGTAGGAAGATAACAGCCAGGGTTTTGTAAGACAGGTCTGTTTTCTGTGGCTGATGCTATTTAGGGTCTAGAAAATAGCGAGCGAGTAACTGCTCAGAGTAGCAGAGGGCTGCTCTGTCCCCTTTTGTGTCTTTGCCTCTTGGCAACTGTGCCAAGCAGCTACGTGGTCTCTGTGTCCAGAGGATCACAGAATCACAGAATCACTTAGGTTGGAAAAGACCTCTGAGATCATTGAGTCTGACTTTTGACCCATCACTACCTTGTCAATTAGACCACGGCACTGAATGTCACGTCCAGTTGTTCCTTGAATACTTCCAGGGACTATGACTCCACCACTCCCAATTCCAATGCTTAACAACCTTCTCCATGAGGAAGGTCTTCCTGATATCTAACCTGAAGCTTCCCTGGTGCGGGAGGAGACTGTGTATGTCCTTTCACTCTGTCGCTGCTTGCCTGGGAGAGGAGGCTGATCCCCACCTGGCTGCATCTTCCTCTCAGATATTTGTAGAGAGAGATGTGGTCTTCCCTGAGCCTTGTCTTCTTCTGGCCCAGGAACCCCAGCTCTCTCAGCTGCTTCTTGTGGGACTTGCTCTCCAGACCCTTCACCATCTTCTCTGGACGTGCACCAGCACCTCAGTGTCTTTCTTGTATTGAAGGGCCTGGAACCGGACACAGGACCTGAAGCGTGGCCTCACCAGTGCTGAGTACAGTGGGACAATCACTGCCCTGGTCATACCTCCTCCCTTCTCTCCTGGCTTTTATGTTTGGGCAAAGTTGCAAATATCTCGTGGCAAACAGCACACAGAGGTATTTTTTCTTCTTGCAGGGATAACAGCAGGACAGAAGCCCTTTATCTCTATCCCATCCACTGTTTGTGGTCCTGGGAGCTCCAGCACCCTTTTCCCAGCCATCCTTTCAGCCCCTTCCCTTTGCACTGCTTCCTGGCCCTGCACCAGCAGGAATCATGGATCAGTGGAGAGTTATAAAACACACCTGGCAAAAGGGACATAGTCACACCTGCATTGCTTCATGTGGTATGGGGCTGTGTGTGTGGGATGCTCCAGAAGGGAAACAGAGAGCAAAGATGTGGACCATGGAATAGGTAGCCAAGGTGTGCTGACCCTTGCATTGCTGTTTCTCTGCTGGACACATGTGTGCACAAATAAACACCCCATGTGCAGGTGACCTGTGGAACTGTTTTTCCCATTGGAATAATTACAGCTACTCCAATTATAACCACACATGTGTGCAACTCACTCCTGGCAGATAATTCAGTGATTGTAAAGCTATCAAGTTACTAAAAATATCCCCTTCAGCCCTCTCTTTAATTACTGAACTGTTTCCGCTCACATTACAGGATGAAAAAGTACATTTGGTAGTAATTGTCTGACATGAAGGCGTCTACACACAGAGTTCTCTCCTCATCATGCAAGTGTGGTAAACTCCCTGAGAAAATTTTAAAGGAGACTTTTACAGAGGTTGCCTCCATTGTGAATCAAGGGGCAGACAGCTGCTGCTGCTGCTTTGACTTTGGTCTCTTCCAGATCTGGAGGATGCTGATGTGGTCAAATCGAACAGCTGGTCGATGAGTCTGCATTGATGCATGTCCTGGGAGCAGAATTTTCTTCTGAGCATTGTTGCGTGTGGAATGGCAGCAAGCTGCCTGTGATGAATGGAATTGTTTGGAAGGAAGAAGAAGGGGTGAAGTTCATATCCAAATATGTCTTGTGGATTTTCATTCTTCCGTAGGGGGCACAGAGAGATACAAGCAGTGAGTGAGAGCTGACATTTCACTGATAAGTGTAAACCAATATGTCTCGCTCTAGCTACTGCCTATTTTATAATTGTATATTATGAATATAGACAGTAACATGACTACTGGTTTCTGGCAGTGCCACAGGGTCCACATTCCTATGGGCTAACACCTCCAAGGAATATGGGAGGAGGGGAAGAGGATTACAGATGGTTGGATGTAAAGGCCCCCTGCAGTGTGCTCCACTACTCTCAGGCTCTTTCTCACTTGAACATTAAGACTGGGAAACCAAGAACTCGAAAGAAGTGAATTTGATTGCTTGCATGCTTTCTTTTATGGTTGGCCATTACCAAACTGTTGTTACTCAATTTGTTACTGTCCAATATGAGTCTGTAGCTATTTATGAACTTCCCAAGCCTTATTTGACAAGCTTATGCTTGGTTTTGGGCATCTTAACAGTGTAGGAGCTTGCTCTGAAGAGCTGTGTGTTCCTTATTCACTGGCAGAACGCCCTAGATGTAAGCACTGGAAATGCTTCCTAGTGTGATAAGTACTTGTACTGCCCAAGGTATATCCTTTAAGGCCTTTTAATGAATACCCACTTTATTCTCTTAGCTCTGCCTCGTCTCTGTTCCAGGTCAGCCTTCCCAAGCAACAGTTCAGCTTGTGTCCTGGGGACAAAGAGATACACAGCAGTCCTTAAATAAAGGATGGCAACTAGCCTACATTTTGCCAAAATAGACAACACACTGTGCTCCCTTTACAACCTTACCCACTCTGTGATATCACGATTCTTTAATGATGACAATATTTATTCTTGTACTTGTTATGTTTTTCAATTTCCCAGCAAACCTCTATCATCAAGCACTAGGTTGTTCCAGGTTTTGTCCAAGTTTATACAGTTCAGAAGTTTTCTACTGCAGTCAGTGGGAGTTTTGCCTCTGATTTCAACAGAAGTGGGGTAGGTTGTAGAGCTAGTGACAAACCCTTTATAGAGTCTGAAAGCAAGCGCAAACAACTAGAAGAAATCTCTTAATAATTTGCATGTTGAAACTTACATTGCATAAATGTGCCATTAATATCATTAATATCTTCCTGGAGATAAGATGCAATGAACTTCTTTGAAGATGAATTGCTCAACTCACCCTTGGCTTGACTTCAGTGGAATCTCACCCACTTCTGACAGTGATTGATTTCGTCTGGAGCACTTTCCTCTGGGAGTCCAAGATGTCTATCTTTTCAAATCCACACAACCTAACATCAGAGAACTCAGAAGCAGGACTCTCAAGTTCCAGTACTAGCTCAGCCATGAACTAGCATTATGCTGGCTATCTCATTTAATTTTTGTGGGCCTTGCCTTAATCATAAATCTCATAGGCATAGTTATTTCTTACAAAACTTATCAGAATCTCACTTTGAAAGGTGTGCTCATGAAAAATTTAAATATCCACAAATTAAATGCTTCTAAAATAATTTGCAAGCAGAGAAGAAGATTCATTCCCACAGAAAGGAAAGGAGGAGATGTTCCCTGAGGCTGTTGTATAAATTTTTGGTCATGTCTAATACGGTAAATTAGCAAAGAAATATTCTTCGTGTGTTTGTTTGCAATGGAAAGGAGGCCCTGTTCTCAGCTTTCTCTGTTGTTGTGTGTTGGTGCTTATCTTTGTATATGAAAGTTAAAAGCATTACTTCTGTAGAAGGAAAAGTGGCAACAGTCCAGGCTTGAGCATGAGTTGTGATGGGCTGCCTTTAAAATTTGTCACATTTGTCACATTTGACATGGGATGAAAAATTCTTTATGCAAATGCTAGTTTTAGAAAACAATGCCAACATTGTAATCCTTTATGTTAAGTGAACAACTGGGTTGCTTTAACCCACTTTTATGCCTTCTTGATGCTGGCTCTGATCTGTTTTGGGTCTGCAGTGGCTTTAAGTGTTCATTTTCAAACTCCAAACTTTTATTGTTTTGGCAGCTTTGCCTCTTGCCTCCAAGAAGGTATGAATGAGAGTGGGAATGGGCACATTTCCATAGTCTAAGTGTCAAGGAAATTTTCCTGCATTGAAGCAATGCAATATGCACTTTAAGAATGGAGTCCTTTGCTTTTGCACCTCCTCTCTTTTCATACCTTGAATTTATGTTGTAAGTACTCAGGCTCCTTTTTCTTTCTGTGATGGTAATGCCAAGGGACCCATGGTCTAACCTGACCTCTTACTTAACTGAAGGGTTTTATTTAATACTGCAGTCACTTGCTGTGAAGTTGAAAGAACCATTACTTGTCTAAACAATCTCAGACACTTGGACACAGCAATGACAATTCAAAACATCCACAGGCAAAAAAAAAAAAAAAAAATTATAATGATAGAGGGAGTGGCACCTCAGAGATATGGTGGCATTTAGCACTTAGAGAGATCTGTTAACAAGAGAAGTTTTATAAGCTGTTTGTAAAGAAATATTTATCTGCTGGTGAAGAACACTTAATAAATTGCTGCAGCTGAATAAATGCTAGGTAGAATGGGATACAGTTTATCATACAAACTACACTGTATTCTCCTGTTAGTATTTCTCTGCTGCGTGTGAATATTAGTGTTAAAATACTTAAGGTGTATTTTAAGGTCTACTCATATATATATATATATATACACACATGCAAACACACATATATGTGTCTATGCCAAATCTTTTATGTCTGAACTGTAGATTGTGTCACAAGATTAAACAGCTTGTTTTTGTAAAAGTAAAATAAAACATCTGTTTGGAAAGGCCCTGGCATTGTAAGAAATTTTTTGCAGGCTGGATGTGCATTCAGTGAACATTAGCCCACATAAGTTTTTATAATTATTTCAACTCAAATAATCGTATCACATACATTCAGAAACTTAAGCTAAAGGAGCTGTTGAAGTTAAGCAAAGTCTTCTCCTGAATTGCAGTTAAGTTTGTGTAGCTTTTTCTATGGTAGTCTGTTGTTTTCACTGGCATCTAATCTTTAGTCTGCTTTAGTCAGCGCCCTACTTTAAGATGAAATATGTTTTTCAATGGTTTAAGCAAGAAATTATTAGTTTTTCATTATGTCTGTGAAATGCAGGAGAAAAAATTTGCCTTAGTTACCACAAAATCCTGCCTGTGAATCTACTGAAGAGACTTGGGGATAAAACAGGGGACGTGGAGATCTTAGCCCTTCTTATACAACCAAACATCTCTAAGAAATATGTATTAAGTATACAGAAAAATGTGACTCCACCTGAGGAATTATAATTAGCGAGCATTTTTTGTCTCAGGTCTTACAATCAGGTCTTGGCACCCAGATTTCTGGGATGCTCAGCAGTGTTTTGTCTACAAGACATCCTTGCTTCTCAGTCTGAAATGATTCCAGATTCTGTTCAGTTCTGTTTCCTGGTGAGCAGAGGATGTATTAACCCATCTGGGACAATCCCTTTATGATCTACCAGGGAAAAACACATTGTAATTGCCGTGCTTTCTTACTGCTGTTGATACAGATTGGCTGCCTGATGTACTGCTCAGCAGCAATGGAACAGCACAGCGGGTGGAGGCCTGCTTCTCCTCTGGAAATCAGATCACTTCATGTTGCGCCATAATTTCTCAGTTCTTTCTGTATTCCCCTCAGATAAGATAACTCAGATTTGAATGCTTGCTCTGGGTGCAGGGCAAGGACAAAGAAAACTGTTGTCTTTTCATCAACATACCACAATCTGTGTCAGAGCAAAGAAATGCGGGCTCTGAAAAGGAAAGTTTTTTTACTTTATCTGCCTGAGTAGAAATGAAAGCAGAAAAAGAGCAAATTGCAGTTGTGAAAAATGTCTCAGATTTCCAGCTATAATTGTCCCTCAGTAAAACACACAAACAGGGAAACATGAGTGGTCCGGTCATGTGGGCATTTCAGCCTGGAGCAGGCTGGGTGTCAGTGCTGTGGGCTTTTCCCTTTTGCAGATGGGCTCAGTGGGGTGGAGGGGCTCTTGCAGCCGTTCCCACTTTGTACAACTCCTTTTGCATGGCTTGTTGCACCCCACCTCGGGCCCTTGGAGAGATCATAATTTATAAGCACCTCCGAGTTCTTAGTCATCTCAAGTGATTCTAGGAGTAAGGCTGTTCAGTCTTCCATGCAAGGCTGTGGATGCAGTTATGTTGGGCCAGGTCCTGCACCTTGTAGATGCACAGATATAGAGGAAACAAACACAAATAGAAGCTTTTACAAGAGCAGAGGTCTAAACGCAGACCATATTGGTCTACACATGCAGGTGGGGGTCCTTTAACATCATTATGCATCCAAATAATTGCACTAGGCTTCCAATGCTTGCCTTCCTATCCCTATTCTCATGTTCCCTCAACCACACAGACTAAACAATCAGAGCACAGAATGGCTGTTTTTCAGTTTTAGGCCCCCTTCTTTCCCATATGCTTTGCGTTTTGGTTAGGTGACTGGCTAAGACTTTAGAGGCTGCTCATTAGTATCCATGTAGAAGTAATTTAACTGTCTTTTATTCCAGTCATGCTTTTATTTGAAATTTTAAAAGATAGTGGTACAATACTAAAAAGAAACAAAGAAAAAGAATTTAACACATGATCCCTTTCAGAAAAGACAAATTATTCTATGAAATGGTGGACCACAGTGTGAAATAAATCAGACTATTAAAGAATAAGAACTAAAAAATAGAACCAATGAATACTAAGTATCAGTGACCAACAAATGCTAATCTACAGACTAGGCACCCCAGACAAAGTTTAGGATCCATTCTTGCATGTTCTTATGTTCGTGAATAATCTAATATTTATGGGAATTCTCTATAACTGTGTCTGGAGGATGTGGTTCTGTGTGAACAACGCTGCTACTTAGAATAAAATGATGTATACATTTTGCTGCTAGAGCTGTAGGTAAGTGGCACTAAAGCACTGAATTAAATTCAATCAGATTAAAATGTTCTTGTAATAACCTGAAGGCGTAGGTAAGCCTTATCATGTACATTCAGGAAAAGATGAGACACACCATAAATTTTCATGCACGTACTCTGTAGGCCAGGCAGCTAAATTAATTTTGAGTGAGGTCTGTTGCCTGTCTTTGTTAAGTGTATTGGATCCAACAGTGGGACACACGTGCTTTTAATGTGGAATGAAGCAAGATCCCATGTCCACATAGTTTGTTTCTGATGAAATCTCATCTTCTGCATTTGTAAACATTGCTATTTCTCTCCTGGAAGCTCCCAGCACTGTGCATAATTTCATCAATTTCTCGCATAACCATTTCTGACACAGCACGTACTGGGGCATGCAGCACATGCACACGAAGCGTTTAGAGAGGCCAGCAGCAGCCGTGCTCTCACGAAAGGATGGATTTGCTTTTGCTAATAGGGATTTTGGGCTATGGGGTGGCCAGCATACGTGGAAGGGGCAGAGCCGTGACTCTTGGTAGGATACAGGCTGTCCCCTCAGGACTACATTGCCCTCATGGTGGGAGCTGGGAAGTTTGGTCCAGCCTTCCTGGAGATGGGGTCTGTAATTTAACTAGCAGGTCCTGAGAGAACTGAGCTGGATTTTCTGGTTTTCAATGCTTGTTTCCATCTGGGACATCAGTTGCTTCTTCTGGCCACCACAAGCTGCTCTCTGGTGATCCTGACAAGGGAACTGATCTGCCCCTCAAAAAAAGCACTCCTCAGCCCATGCACTTTTTAGCATGAGGAGCTCGTGCTCACACCAGCGTAGTGGTAGGAAGGACTGGCCAAGGATTAGGTGGTATCCCAAGGGACATACTCCTTGGGAAGAGAGAAGAGGGATGCTGAGCACCATGAGTCCTGGAGTGCGGGGAGTTCCAGCTGAAATGGACTTACAGTTCATCATGTCAGTTACATTTTAAACAATTTTTATTTGACACCTTTGTTGTCTCCTTAGTTTTCCAGAGTTAAGTATAGAAAGGTAAAAGTATTGATTGTATTTTTTATCTTTTTTTATGACCTATTTCTTTTCAGTGCAAAGAAAAACATAAATAAAGATAAGAAAGAGAAGATGAGGACTTTTCTTGTGTTTTTGAACTAGCAAATGTCAAAGCTTTTAAAAAGCAATAAAAAAGAATCAGTTGGGATTGTTTAAAAAACACAATCATCAAAACTCTATGTTTACAAAAATCACTTTTTTTTTGGTTGAAGAAAACCCTATTTAATTGAAAAAGTGCCTGCCATCACGTTGACTGAATTATACAATGCTTTGGTGACAGTTGCAGAAATGAAACACATAAAATTTAGTTCTTCTTGTCAAGCAGGCCATGTTGTGCCATACTTTTCCAAGCAGAGCTAATTTTTAGTGCAGGATGTCTCACTAGCATGAAAGGCCTATTTTGAGAGCCTTCTGAAAAGCTGACATTTGGAATAAGTCCAGGATAAGTGTTACTGACCCTTTTAGGGCTGAATATTTATTAAGTAAGCCCAGAGGATTTTTAGCTTGACCCTGTCAAATTTAGCAACAAGGATTTTTGTTGGATGGTCTGTTGTTGCTGCACTGGTGTTTTTGCTTTCAGTGTGTATAAACAAATTTTAAAGTATCTTTTTTGAACAAATAGTGGAATGTTTGCCTGTAAGTAAACAAGACAAAATGTTCACAAGACCAGATTTTTTAATCACAGTTGGACAAGCTTGAAAATACCATACTTCATCTTGATAATCAAGTACATTTACCTCTTTCCTCCGTAATATCTCAAGCTTTCTCTGAAATAAATTTTTTTAATGGCTTTTCTTTACCTTGGGGGACAAGATAATCTAATGTAGCTATTGAAATATCATAGAGGCACTTAGAATATATATCAGTAAAGCAGGATTATTTTATAGGGTTTTTTGTTTGCTTGTTTCAGTTTTCTGTGTTATTTGGGGTTTTGTTTTTGTTTTTGTTTAAATATTTTGCTTTGATTTTAAATTTACAGATTGGGTTCAGATCAACCTATCCCTTGGTCTTTCTTCACTGACAAGTCATGCTGATTAAGTGCCCAAAGCATGGGGCATCAGGTGCTCTGTGGATTAATTTCTCCATTTTCTTTACACCTTCTCTACTTGGCAATGTAAATGCCAAAGTCTGCAAAGTTTGTCATGCAATTTGTGCAGTTCTCCTTGACATCAATGCCGTTGTGTTTCCTTATCAGTTGCTGGGATGTTCCTCAGATGACTCCAGAGGAGATTTATCTCCAGAAAGCTCCTCTTCTGTGGCAAAGAGGAAGGACTGAAATGTTGCAAGCAGGGTGCTGAAAGCAAGCTGTTCTGATGAGAAGAAGGTTGGCAGGTAACTTGGATGAGATGGTTTAGATGCTGACGAAGATCTGTCACTAGAAGTGGTTTTCAGCATCAGAGATAGAAAATAGGAGTGTAGAAATGGCAGTGCTAGTCAGACCAGACACCAACCTAACCTAGGGATCCTCTCTCTAGTGTTGCTGAGCCATGGATGGCTAGGTAAAAAAAGAACAGGGCTTAGTGAGCAATGCTTGCCTGGGAACTCTCCTGCCAGCCAGCAATCTGGGGCTCAAACTCCCCTGAGCTGGAAGTTGCATCTGTAAAATGCAGCAGTCCTCTGCGAACCTTTGTTCTCTTTATTTGTCTGTCTGTTTTCTGAAACTGCTGGTATCCACAGCATCCTGAGGCAAAGTGCTGCAGAGTTTAATAACACGTTGTGTGAAGAGCCTCTGCCTTTCCTTTGTTTTCCACCTGTACCTCCTCTCTTCACGCTGTGCCTCGGTTCCTGCCCTGAGGGTACAGTGCTCCCATTGTGCCCATTTTGCTCCCCCGTGACACACGTGTGTGATTTATGGACCTCTGTCCTACCCCCCCTCCATCATTTCATTTCCAGTCTATTCTGTTTAGTGATTCCTGGTGGGGAAGCTGATCCACACCTTTGATCATCCTTGTGACCTTTTCCTGAACCTTCCCCAGCTCAAATATATCCTTTTTGGCGTCAGAGGAACAAACTTCACAGGGTATTCAAGGTGCAGTCACATGAGAAATAACACAGTGGCATAATAACAACTATTCAGTCCTTTCTTTAAAAACCCCACTGTTTTATTTCCCTTACTGATGGCTTCTTGCTACAAAACCTGTATTTATGTGACAATATCCACATAAAGGACTGTACTCTAGAGGGATAATTGTCTTAGAGATCATAATTTTATATCTGTCTGGAGAGCTAGACTAGACCAGCCTGGCTGAACCATAGTAATAAAAAAAAAAAAAAAAAAAAAAAAAAAAAAAAAAAAAAAAAAAAGTTTCTTTCAAGATGGATAGGATGATTTTTTTTAAAAAAAATCCAGAATAAAAAGAAACTCTTCTAGGGCAATTCACCAAAATTATCCTTTCAAATTTTTTTCAAAACGTTGTACTTGAAATTTTTCTTTATTTGTCTTTCTTTGCTTTGTAAAGAAATATTATAGTGGTTTAGAGATGATTCAGAAAGTTTCAGTCCAGGAACCTTACATTCAAACCTTGCAAAAGGCTTTGAACTACTGAAATAAGAATAATCTAGAAGATCACAATGAGTGTTTGCAGTGGAGACTGTGCTGACAAAATCCTTGGACTTCTTTGACTATGTCAATGAAGTGGTCAGTGGATAAATTAAAATGAGTTAATAAAATTTATTTAGACTTTGAAAGGCCTTTGACAGCAGCTATGAAAAAATTAAGTAGTCGCTGTTGTTATTGCTGAAAAAGCAGGAAGAAATCAATTTCTATCAGTGATCAGTTTTCATTATTACAAAATCCTAAGAGCAGGGTCTGACAAGTTTCTGTACTATGGCCAATGTTTCGTGTATACAATAATAACTTGGAAAGGATGGTGAGCCCAGAGGCAGTAAGTCAGCAGATGGTCTCCAAATAATTTAGACTAGTCAAGATGAAAGATGTAGATAGGAAGACAAAAACTGGGAAAAATTTAGTGAAGCTTAAGAAATCTAGATAAATGAACTACTCATAGCAAATGAAGTTCAGTATGGCTAAATGCAATTTATAAATGCAGTATATAGTTATAAAAACAATGGAAAAATACAGCACAAATGTATGGAAGTGCTCTGTACACTGTAGACAGTCTTATGTTACAGCAATTCAAGGAAATGTGGAAAAATATCTGCTTAGCATGTAGCTACTAAGCTGCTACAAGTAGCATATGCACTAGGGAAAATCCTACCCAAAGAAGAAATAGAAACTATTCATGTAGGCAAATCTCTCCTTTTAAATTTAAGAAGTCCCTGAACCACATGGGTTTGGAAGACAAAACATTCATAAAGAATATAATTTTGAAAATGTTGCTTCCCTTGCATAATTGTAGTCTTGGTAACTAGCTAGAAAAATGTTCTGACTGGTGAAACCCCTGACTTTGACTAAATTAGGTTAATTATCATTATAAATTGTTTGAAGATTATAAAGATAACTATCTTTTGGTGTACCGATGCTACCTGTAAGTTTGAGAAAGTTCTCACATCACAGGCTTAATTTACTTAAGACTTGTGGAATTGTTTCTCTTTTGTGACTGACCTGTGTAGTAATATAATCCTGGCTGATTGTCAAGTTAGAGGATAAAGCCCATTTAAAATTTGTTTTTCCTCAATATGCAACGTTGTGCATTTCTGCCTTGTGCAAGCATTTGAGCTAGTAAAACCCAATATCATAAATATCCAGAAAAAACAAACATAAAGGATGAAAAAGCAGCTGTGAAACATTTGTTTAGAAAATTGATTAAATATTTGCACACTTTTTTTTTCCTTCTCCCCCAGATTCACTTTCCTGTGTAGGCACAGAAGTAGTTTTCTTTATGTAGGCAAAATTTTCATGTGAAAATTCAACCCATTTTGCAGACAGCAAGCAACACATAAACTTCAATTACATTGGTGTGAGCTGAACTGCACTAGCCTGTGATGTGAGGTAGGCACAGCATACCAACTAGAAGCCACCTCCACTATTTTTCACGCTGTGCCAATATTGTATCAAGGAGGAAATAAACGGCAAAAGTGGAATTTGACCAGCAAATTTGAACCAACATTTTTGTTGCAATGAAGAATGTCCTAGATCTTTCTGTGGCTGCAAGTGGCGAGGTGCTTCAGCCAGACCCTCTGAGTGATTCACTGGTCAGGGAGGGATTGCAGCACTCAGATCAGAAGTTTGTTAGAAGTCCTGTGGTATCTTGCAGACTCCTTCCAGCTTTTTCTAATGTCAAAGAAGTATGTAAGGCATCAGAGAGCAGTCACTGTGGATTTTACATGGGGCATTCAGTAAATTGCTGCCTGTCTCTTCTTCCTGTTTCTTTCTTCTGCTCAGGTAGATTTGCTGCAGTTTGAATTGAATGGATTCCATTTGTCAGTTTTCAGGGTTGATGCAGTATCTTGCCTTACATCTTGATTGACTTTTCACTCTGTGCTTTTTGCTCTGCAGCTGCTCACAATTCTTTACTGTAAGTTGTCACAGATGCAGACTTTGACTCACATGCTTGCAAAGTGAATCAGTGGCAACATCTGTTCCCCCAGAGGGATGGGTGCACCGGCCTCGAACCACCCACGGCGGCAGTGCCTATGGAGGCTGGTATTTCCTGGCTTGCATTCTGGCAGTCATGTTCATTAAGGGGGAAAAGAAAATCAATCCACACTTCGGTGCTTTTGTGCATAGGTGTGAAGATCTCCCCTTTGTTCAGAAAAACAGGGTCAGGGAGAGGGAGTCATGTGGCATTACTACTAACAGGCATCTGAAATTTTCAGTTGAATCCAAGATTCACTATATGGTTATGGCAGTCGGAGATGACATTTTTAATGTGTGGCAGATGTACCTACACATTGTAAGAAAATATTTGTAATTAAAAGAAAAACGTTTTGCAGGATACATTTTCCCCTCAGTCACTTTAGTGGACCTGCATGCGTGTACCTTAAGCTGGCCTGTGTGGATCTTCCATGGAGAAATGAATGTGGATCCTTGTGGGATTCTACCAATCTACAGTGACATCTGCAGTCTGACAAATGAAACAGTGGGATTCTGGGCAGTTCAGAAGAGGAGATACCAAGAAGAGGAGAGCTGATGGGAGGTTGATTAGGTATCAGTTTCAGTCCTCCATCATGACCTGGGTCTGTAGTTCTGTGATTAGATGCATAGCCTCCTTTAAAGACCACCTCTGAGAAAGTTCATGCGATTGAAAACTCTCAGACTTCCATGGTAAAATGGGAGAAAGCCAGTGATGAATGGACACAGAATCAGGAGCTGAGGCATTGTGTTATGAGGAAGGATTAAAATGAAGGGAGGTTTACTAGGATGGGTTAGTTTCCCCTCCCCTCTATTGGTAACACAAGGAAAACTGCAAATTGTGGGTGAAGTGATTGTGAAAGAGTCATGGCAAGGAGTGGTTTCGCTCTCTTTGTGGCTGCACTCCTGCATGGATGTCTGGGTGGTCAGTGGAAATGTGCCTTTGATCTTGAGAGATCACGGGTTGGGCACCCAGGCTGGCCAGGGTGAGACATCTTGGCCTTCTTGTATTTTGAGGCTTTAAACTTCTTATTTCTATAGTTTGAAGGACAGGAGTGCATAATGGCAAGACAATCACTCTCCCAGACAAAATTTTGGGTGTTAATCCTCCAATCCTTGTGTGAGGAAATGCAGAGCAGGCAGCCTGAGATCTCTGTGGTTTGCTGGCAGCATCTGTGCTGAGGGAATCACAAGGGAGTTGCCTCTTTACCAGACACTTAGAACATTGGGTTACAAACAAGAGGTCCTGGTACTTAAGAGGTGCTTGATGGGAAGTTGATTGCAGGAGCAGGTCTGGCAATCAGAAGTGGGGTCATGAGCCTGGAAGTGCACTGGGAAGTGAGGTCACGAGAGGGAAAATTTGAGAGACTGCCCAAAGATCTGTGTTTAAGTGCACTGCTGCCCTTGGCCTCTCTGACATGTTCCCATCTCTGTGTCCTTAATGCTCCTAGTGAGGATTAACAAGCCTCTTCCCGATGCATGAGAATATTCACTCGAATCCCATTTCTTTAGCATGGTTCAAAACACTTGCCAGCAGGCTAACAACAATCTCCTTTGTCAGTGTGAGGAAAAACCTGGGAACTCTGTGATCAAGGACTATTTCTCATTTTCATGAAAGCAACAGGAAAGGGCTGAGCCACAGGGGAGACATTTAGAGTCAAAGAATAGAACCTGCCTCAGCAAAGCTATGATGCATATACACACAACATCTAGTAGAGCTTAGAAATCACAGAGCACCAGACCAGATTCTCTCTGAGAATGATCTTGCATAAGAAATGAGACTTAGTAGCTATTTGTAATTTAAAAAAGCCTATTTGTTTATATGTGCTGTTCTCATGAACCCTGTTTTTTCTCAGTCTGAATAAAGAGAATCTCATATTTTCCTTTGTTTTCCTATGTATTAATAAAGAAATTAAAGTTGAGCTTGTGAAAAGGCTAATGACATGCTCAATTAATATTAAAACATTAGAAAGGGAGATGGCAAATTGTTCTATGCAAGCAATAGAATAATTTTATGTGCTATTCTGCCCAATATTTGTGGCCCTGTAATTTGTTTTATTAGGAACATTTTCCTGAATGTGCAATAGAATCCTTTTGTGTACGTATTAACAATGTCCTCTTACAAAGAGGCCTTAGAGGGGGTTTTGTGATCTTTAGGAGAAGCAAGCGATATGCAGGATTTCCTCAGAACTGATCTGTAAACAAAATTTCTCTCCATATCTCTGAAACTTTAAATATCACCTCTTAATCAAGAAACAATAGAAGTATCTCAGGTTTTGAATAATTATTTTAATTGAAACATTGGATTGTGTTCTAATTCCTACACCAAAATGTCTTGCAGGCATAGAGAGGAGGAATTATTTGTGGAATGCAGCATCAGCCAAGTCTCAACACACACATTGGAAGGAATTGCCATAGGCTCACCTGGTTTTGTGTGCAGAAGTCTCTTGAAATGTAGGCATTTGGGCTGGTTTTTCTTTTAAATCCTTTTCATTAATGCTACAAAACAACAGATGCAAATTCCCATTGCCTGCTTGCTTTTCACATTTCTCAAAGTCAGAATAACTGTAGCTGTCAGTGGGATTTATCTTGTTGCAAACAGTATCAGACAATCCTTCCCTTCCCTTCCCTTCCCTTCCCTTCCCTTCCCTTCCCTTCCCTTCCCTTCCCTTCCCTTCCCTTC
>VZUI01016102.1:0-38928 GCA_013401135.1 Cettia cetti
TTATTATTATTATTATTATTATTATTATTATTATTATTATTATTATTATTATTATTATTATTATTATTATTACTGTAGTTGTTGCATCCTGCTCTTTTTCAGAATGGTGGCTGAGAATCCTAGATGTAGTTTTTCCGTAAAGCTTTAGGGGGCACTGAACACTTGGTAAGAGGATCACTGTATCCTAAATACTGATTTAATTCCAGGCAAGACTAAAATTCAGTTACTTAGACATAGTTAAAACGTTACAGCTAAGTGAAGATGTGCTCTTAATTTAAAAATTTTTGAAAACATGTAAGTGTGCTGAATGTGTGCTCTCAAAGTCACTGATCATTATAGAGACTGAGAATCTGTCCAGATGTAAGTGCAGGGGTTAATAAGATTTGATTAGCTCTTATACATCAGTGTACTTCTTAAGTGTCCTCTTTATTCAGGGAGAGGAAAATTGTCCCTTTTGTGTATGCTCATGGATCACAAAGCACATTAGGAAAAACTTCCCATCCCCCAGCTCCCTTTCCACCCTTCATACAACTGGAACAAATCTGAGTGTTTCAAGCATTCAGCCTTCGTTCAGTGATAGCAAAACAAAATTACTCGAGATCAACTTCCAGGACCATGATGTAGCTGTTTTGAGTAAAGGGGATGTAAGTTTTCAAAGCCTGTGACCCCACACCAAGAATTCTTTACTTGAGTGGGACCAGCAGTGGTGCCAGGGCAGTTGGCTCAGGTGCTGAAGGCCTGCTCTGAGCAGTGCACAGCTCCTGACAAATCAGCTGTTCCTTTCAGTGTCAGATTTAGTTCCCAATTAATTTAAAGACATATGATGAATGGAAAAATGCAAGAAGCAGTAGCAATGTTAGAGCTCTCTATCCCAATATGCCTGTTTCACAGGAATTAAGTAAGCCTCACCAGTTGTCGTAAAATTTCACTTTAGCATTAAACTTAGGTTACAAAAGGTGTCCTAATAGAAGGCAAGCTTGGAGATTTCCAAGATGGTAGTTGAAGAGTAGCTTTCTTGAATTATTCACAGGTCAGCATATAGGCACAGGTACATTTGCAGTTACATAATATCTTAAGTGAGGAATATAATGTTTTAAAATTTGTATGCATATTACAGTGATATGTAAAATAGTTTGCATAACTGAGAATATTAAAAAGCATTGCTGTAGGATACTGAATTGTGGCCAGTGGCTGTCTTCAAAATCTGTATTCAGGGTGCATTTTCTTTTACTTCAGGTCTCTCCAAGTGTTACAGAAAAAAACGTAACTATGTCTGCAGGGATGTAAGATCTGTTTGCTCTTCCTTTCAGATTTGGTTGCTGTGCTGTGTCCTAAAGGTCCTCTTCGCATGTTAGTTGAAACAGCTCAAGAGAGAAATGAAACTCTCTTTCCAGCACTTATTTACTCCTGTAAGTACATTTTGTTAAATTCTTTAAGCTTGCAATCAACGAGTCATCTGAAGCAATCTTCTTATTTTTCTGGGTTTGAATAAGATGCTTTTCATCTGAATTCTCAATCTTTTCACTTTCAACTGGGCCTCAGTTTTTGTTTCACTGTTGACTGAAAAATGTGGAACATCATCTAACAGACATTTCAAAATAAAACCCAGCATGTTTTGTTCCAAAGTACAAACAGGAAGAATGGTAACAGACCTTGTTTTGGATAAAGTACTATAACCTTAGGCTGTGAATTAAGCCTGTTCAAAGGGAGCAATTGTTTCCAGAAAATATTTACCAACTTTCAGTCCTTAAATAACCTGTGTCTTAGTATAAGAAATGTGAGAAATTACTAGAAAGAGGTCTGTTTGGTGACTGTTTTCTCAATGACTTGTCCTTTTTGGTAAATTGTTTCTCCCTGCAGTTGTGAAAAATAATCTATTGAATTAAACTTGCTGTTGTGACTTGTGTATCAATTAGTACATAATTCCACTGTTTCTGAAGTTCCATGTTGTTAGTCACAGTCACATAGATAACAGTGAAAGAGGCTAATCATAAGTCATTGTGCTACTGGTGCTCCACACAGGCCTGTGTTTGGAAGCAGGAAGTGTGCTGCAGACTGGCCACTTCAGGGACAAACTTACAGTGGAGAAAGGGGTGAACTTTATCTGTCACTGCTTCTTTATCTGTCACACTTGCACAGCATCAGTGAAATGTGGCATAGCTGTCTGTTACTCTGTTTTGTGAGAGGAGAGGTTAACATGGAGAACTTGAATTAAAATACACCTTTTATATGTAATAACATTTGGTTACCTCCAGATTGGAGAATTTTTTGTGATGGGGGAGGAAGAGAGCAATTAGCTTTGATGTAGATACTGCCTCTGAACTGACATAACTCCATAACAGTGTTTAGAGAACTTTTTACTTGCAGATAAAAGAATTAATTAACAAAAAAGAAGGTAAAGAAATTGTTGATTTTCAGAGTGAGCCTCATATGTAGAAGTAATTTGTCTGGCAACAGCTGTTGCCATTTTTTTTCAGAATCTAGTAGAAATAAAATTTTATTCACCAGTTTCTCTAAATGTGTTGTTGCTGGTACTGGCTGTGTTCCAGATATTATTGTGCTTTAATGAGACTAAAATTGCCTGTTGAAAAAGATAGTTGTATCAAAAAAAAAACCATGAAAAATGAGAAATAATGGTTTGATGCTAACACTATCTCAGAATTTCATACATCTGAAGGTACAATTAGTTATGCTGTTGTGGTTTGAATTTTTTTGATAGCAACAATGATATGGCTTGTTAACATGGCTGAAGAAGATCCAGAAGCTCAACGGAAATCCAAAAGCTCCACTTACGACAAACAAGGTGAGCTTTGACAAACCTTTGCCACTTTATTGAAATACATTTTGTGGATACTTGTCTTTTAGTTTTTTAAGAGTCCTGGGTGCTGTAGAAGAGTGAAAGCATGGAGGTCTAATTAAGAATGATTAATCTGTCAAGACTTGAAAAATTGTTTACTTACTGTGCAGTTAATGTTCCTGCATGCATTTTTCTGGGATCTGGGATGTTGGTGTTGAAATTACTCAGTACAAAACTATTAACGGAGCTCAACCTCCTGTCAAACTGGGATAATATAGTATAACACCAACTCATTTATATTTGTATTAGACAGAAATATGCCTAGCCCTTTTGGCTGTTCAGATAGTGTTTAAAACATGGAGTTTGTTTATTTGTATGTGTTACTAAAGCAGGGTGCAGTTTCTGAATTTAGCATGCTTGAAGGCATCCATATATATGTAACTTTTCGTAAAGTTTCATATTTTACTGGGAAATTACGCTGTCAATGTCCACTAAAGATTTTTATTAAATAAGAGATGAGAATTTATTCCTTAAACTGTGATCTTTGTTAGGTCACCACAGAACTTCCACTTTCATGTGGATGTACTCCTGAATACTAGGACTTAAGTGCAAAATGTAGGTGCTGTGACTGCGGAGTGTACATTGACTCCTGGTTATTTAAGTAAATATTGGAATCCTTCCTATGTGAGGATGTCTTGTGACTGTGTGTGCCAGTGTTAGATGTTGGTTAAGTGTTACAGAATACCTCTTTCTATCTTCTTCTATGATCTTATATGTGGAGAGACTTTCATGTTTTAGAAGGCACATTATTGGAGGAGTCTTAAATGCCTTTCTTCCTTTGAGCTCCGGCAAGCCGGACCCAGAATGAAGATGCTGAAGCAGATGATGGTGGCTTTAGTCAGGAATGGCAGCAACAGAGGGACAACAGAATAGGACCCATTGAATCGACACCTGAATCACGTGCTGCTGTTCAGGCTCTACCCAGTAACTCTCAAACAAGTGAAGACCCTGAAGAACGTGAGTATGGACTGCTGTGTCTGAAAATCTTACTAAATCTGAAGCTAGTCAGTCAGGCATCCTGAGTGCACAGATGCAGGGTTCTGTGAGCTATTAGCCAGCTGAAGAGATACTCTTGCTCCTGATGAATACTGATATGCCTCATAGGAATAATGGTGTTGCTTTTTGGTAGCATATCATTTTGTTGCAGGAGGGAGTAATATTGGCCAAATTGCTCTTTAGTTTGATAAACACACTCAAAACTTTTGTTGCACAAGCTGTTTTCAGACCATTACATGGTCAGTTGCATTAGCCTTTGTCTTTTTAATGCAGTGTTCTGCTGTGCATCACCTGTTTTGGATTTTAGGCCCTGTAAATGGAGTCATTACTGGGTTTTTTATGTCTCAAGATTAAACTGCTGTAATCTGCTTGGTAGGAAGCAATGGGCTGATTAAAACCTGATTGGAGACTGAAATGAATGCAGAATGCAATGGGCTTGCATAGTTTTCTCCAGCATCTTGCTAAGGTGAAATATTTTTGGAGAGTGTATGGTATCAGTACTCAGATACCTGTTTTAACAGACTCATGATTTCCAGTTGGAGTTCAAGCTGCTATTAGATTTGCAAAGCTCTAAATAAATTAGGGTGTGCCTGTCTAATAAACTGCTCTTCCCATGTGATGCTGCCATATTTTAGCAGATGCAGCTGCTTCCTCTGATCATCAGGTGCTCCTCTGTTTAAAAATACAGAGACTTCTGTTTTAAGAACAGTTTTAAAATCTACTTTGTGTCAAAAGGTCCAAATTCAGCATGCTGCAAATCCTTTTTAATTTCCAGAGCTTAAAAAAATATCATTCAGATGCTAAAATTTTAGCAAAGCAGCTATTTCAGTTAATTTTTTAATTAAAACTCTCATCTAGCCAGGCTAATAATTTTCTCCTTCCTGTATTCCTGCAGTGAGTAGTAATGATCCAGTAATGTCAGCCAGAATTAGTTTACTGCAAGTCTGGAGCACCCAAGGTCTGTTTCAGCAGTTAAAGGGTGTTTTGGTGCTTAAGAGCTTTTCATGAGTGCACTGTTCTAGGCATTTTATAGGAGGCCTGTGGAAAGAGAGTAGGGTTGCCTTTTTCTTTTATGCATTTTCTCCCTTTTGTTCTTTTTCCTTTCCCCTCTCCCCCACCTTCATTTAATCAGAAATCCACCTACGTTTTGAAGTTCTGAGTTCCTCTTAGAATTCCAAAGTGAGTGTTGAGCTGGAGTGTAGTGAGGTGGGAAAGTAATCAATAGGCCAAATGGAAACAGCTAGTCACCTGATGCTGGCCTTTTTAAATTAACATTTTGGACTAAAAGCTCAGAAAGTGAACTGGCATTCAGGAAATCTCACAGTGCTTGCAGAAATAGAGTATTGTGCTTCCAGAATTGTTGCTAAGGTGGTAATTACTATATAAAAGAATAAGAGAAAATGAATTTTCCTAAATCTCACATCTTTAAGTTGTTGGACTAAGTATGGACTAAGTATGTTGAGATTTTGCCTCTGTGATATGCTATGTACTTACACACAAGTGCTTTTAAGAACTACCTGCATAAGAATTCTGTAGGAAAACTGGGAAGTCAGTGGAATATTTTGCATTTTATAGGTTTCTAACTGGCAAATAATACATCATCTGCAAGGGATTTATTTTTTCCCTTCCCTCAGCCAGTTTAAAGGAATTACTATTCAGTATTCTGTTGAATATGACAAGACAACCAAAAGTGGACACCCCTCCACAAATAAAATTAGAGCTATCTGAGTTTGTATATACTGCATTTATATGCCCAGGAAAATAGGAGTATATGCAAATTCTGATTAAAGGGTGAATTAATAGAGTAGTGTAGTGTTTCTAAGCCATCTTGTTTCACAGGAGCTTATCACTTGATTCCAAAGTGGTACTAATTTTGAAAATAAAACATAATTTTTAGCAAGTCTTGTTAATAGTTAATGTAAACATGTATTCTTCTTTGATAATTACTGACATGTAATATTAGTAGACTGATACTTAGTGCTGCCATATGTTCACTTTGCAGGAGGAGTAAAGCTTGGTTTAGGAGACTTCATATTCTACAGTGTCCTCGTTGGCAAAGCCTCTGCAACAGCAAGTGGGGACTGGAATACAACTTTAGCATGTTTTGTAGCCATATTAATTGTGAGTATAATGTAAAATTATAATAGGAATAGTTTCTAATGTTCATCAAGGACAAAGTTGTAACTGCTGCATTTTGTCTTTGATCTTGTTTATTGGGTGGCCAGACTGAACACTGGTGAGGACTTTAACTATGATTTTCGTTGGCTGTACATCTGTCACTAAAGCCTTTAGTTTAGCACGACATAAAACATAAACTGGTGGATTAATATTTATACATATATATATGTTTTATATAACCTTTTGCTTGTCAGAGTTCCCTAATTTCTCCCTGTGTTTTTTGTGTTTTGTTTTTTTTTTTTTCTTTCCCCTCAGGGTCTGTGCCTTACACTTCTGCTTCTTGCCATCTTTAAGAAGGCCTTACCAGCTCTTCCAATCTCCATAACCTTTGGGCTAGTTTTTTACTTTGCCACAGATAACTTGGTGCAACCCTTTATGGACCAGCTAGCATTCCATCAGTTTTATATCTAGCAGACATGATGCTGAAATGGATATTTGTAGCAAATCTGGCAGGAGGAAAAACGGTTTTTCCCTCAGTTCTCAAGCGAGACTGAAGTCAAATACTCAAGATTCCAAGGCGGAATCATTACAACTTCCTCCAAGGTGGTTTTTGGTTTGCTTTTTTTCCTGAGACAGCTGCTGCACTGGGCACCATATGAGTTTTCCTGTGTGAAAGTGGCTTCTTCCTGATGGCCAGTCTAAGCCAGGTGCTGTTATATCAGAGGGCATCTGATATACATATCTCTGGTAAGGACCACCTGTGTGAAAATTGCTAATGCTTCCACCAGCAATGTGATCTCTTACCGCAGGCTGATCGTTTTCACAGCGCTAAGGGTGCTGAGGACTTCCTTGATGTTAACAGAGGAAGCTGACAAATCACATGGATCTTGTCCCTGTAACTGCTTGAAGAGAGAGAGCCCAATCTGGACCTATTCAGCAGTGATACTTTGACAGTGGAGTCGCAACTGTGTAACAGGAAAGGACTTCATAGCAATTCCACAAAGGGAGAAAGTACTGTCACTCTAAGAGTGCTCCATGACTTCATAGCCTCTGTGCCTAAGTGTGTTTGGTTTAGTAAATTTAAAACCTTTTTTTTTCCCCACAATGGAACTAGAGCCTCTTCTCATTTTAATACTTTGTTTTCTCAAGCATGGAGCACACCTTCTGTACACCTCCTCCAGTTTATGTAGCTGCTTAAACTTGGACTGAATTATTTGGCAGTAGAGGACCACAAGGTCCTAAATTGGATCTTACATTTTAAAAGGTCAATAAACTACATTAAAAAGCAATTTCGGGACTTACTCTTTGTGCCCTTGCAAATCATTTTGCTAGAACATCATTTCAAACCCTGCATTTGAAAATAGTCACTAACAGCACGGACTGCTTCACTGGTGGATGTTCCTTCGTTGGCATTCTTATGAAATAAGTAGGCGTTTGCAGCAATCCCAGATGGAGTTTAGCTTGCCAGATCTAGAGATCAGAGTGCTATTAGGAGCTATTCTATTGCATCACTGAAATTCTTGGTCATCAAAAACATGGTTTAGAGTTCTGTTCACCTGAGTATTGGTCATGCAGCTGTCTAACACCTCAGGCTAGCAAGGATTTTTTTTTTCGTTCAGTATGTTTATTGGTGAGGATACTTAAGTTAGAGATTGCTTAGTGTCACTAAGGGGCAAAATTTGTGAGCCTCTTCACTTTAATTACCTCTCTCGTGAGGAGCTGGTGATTGGCAAAATGACGAACAATATCACTGAAAAGAAGATATTAGATTTTGAACTTCTTATAAGAAGAGTCTGTTCAAACCTTAAAACAGCTAAACTCTGATTTCTTCGTCATTGGAAAGAACTCATTTATGAATAATTGCTTGGAAATGAGATGGGTGAGATGAAATTGGTTTTGACATAAATTCTTACTGTGTACAAGTAATGTTTTTTCTTGGGAACCAATCATAGGGAGTGGATGGGCATTCTGTTTTACTTGCATCTTGATACTGGAGTCTTTGCCAAGTTGAGCAACTGTCAAAATCCTGACACTAGCTCCTTTTACCTTTTTTTTCCTGGGGTTTTGTTTCAGTGCCTATAGATTCATAGGACTGAAACATTAGAGATGCTCACCAACCATTGCCCACATACAGAAAGAAGGGCTGTGATGTATAAATCTGCTTTAAAACCAAGAAAGGCTTTCTTTGATTGTCCTTGTTAATGTATGTCTTTTCCAGTATGACTTGTTAACTGTAGTGTTAGCATTTACATTTTCATAAAATACATTGTCGTGTCTCATCTGAAGTACTTTTCTCCATCTCATTTGTGTGCTGATTAGTTGTGGATAGCATGAAAAAACCAATTATAACAAAATTGCCTACAGTGACTTTTCAAGTCAAACTTGTTTGTATTTTCTAGCTTTCCATATTTTGTTGCTTTCCATATTTTGTTGCAGTGAAGTCTGACTTAAAACAGGTTGGTTGGTGAGGGTTTTAGGGCTTTCTGTTGTCATTTTTTGGTTGGTTTTTGTGTTTGGGGTTTTTTTTAACAAGACTTTGAGTTGCTTTTGTATCATTGTAACTAGTCCTTTTCCTGAGCATTATCTCTAAGAAAATCCCTTGTGCATTTTATTGGGCATCCCAGCTGTAGTTCCATTGTGTAGAACAGATTTGCTGAGAGTTGACATTGCTGGCATTTGGATATCTGAGCAGGCTCTCAGTTAAGGGTTGCTACTTAAATGCAGAAGTCATCTCTCTTATTTCTTTTTTGGCTTCAGTTTGCACCAGGGGAGCATTAGCTCCATTAAGAGTTGCTTTAGAATCTGTAGAAATGTACAAAAGCCTTTTCCCATACTTGAATGAGTGTTAGATTTACAACCCAAGGAAGAGCTCAGAACCTTCCAACACTAAATTGCCAGTCTTCCACTTCCCAGAGCTGCTTCTGTTATTCTGAAGTGTTAATTTCTGAGCTAGTGTAGAGTTACAGTGGTGGAGACTGTAAAGTTTGTATTTACAGAAGCTGTTCAAGTTTGTGTTTGAATCTCAAAATAAATTTAGAAGGGAAATTGCTTTTATAGGCAGCTATATATTAAGGTACACTGCTTATTACCATGTCTTAGGTACACCTTCAAAAACCAGATGAAATTTTCTAGATTTTCCCTCTCAGGCCAAATCATGGTAGCTTATGTTTCAGATGAGATCTTGCAGTTAAGGATTATCTCAGAACATAGATCCAAATAAGGTTCAGTTGCCAGTAGGTTTTGTTTGCTTTTGGGTTGTTACTACACAAGTGTGAAGGTTGTGTCACTTTTCTCTACTTTGTCTTGAAACAGCAGTCTAATTTGAGGTTGTGATTCACCTTGGTTAGATAGTTGTAGCTGAAAGATTTCTCATAAGTAGTCTGCATTTTTGAGAGAGTTTCCATTGTTATTAAATTAGTATGTTAATGACAGCACATTGGACTGTAGCTCTGAAAGAACTGTGCTGTAACCGAGTAGATCCATCCCTTCTGTGCTCAGGCAGATTGACTGGTAACTGTTGTGTGGCCGTTCCAGTGTTCATAATTCGAAACTGGCTATCACAGTAGCTTTCTCTCCCCATTCAAATTATGTCAATAGGTCTCCTCTTGGGCTAAGATTCAATTCAATATATAAATAAGAAGACATAATAGTTTTCCTAAAATCCAGGCACTTCCATTTGTCTCTCTCTCTCTCTCTCTCTTTTTTTTTTTTTTTTTCCTTCTATTGGTGGCTTTAATCCAGGGCAAACAAAGAGACCCCTGGAAGTTGGTTTTACAGCAGAGGCTTAGATGCTGTTGTACCTGTATATGGCTGTTATGGTCACACTCAAATTGAAATGTCATCTGTGTGAGGTGCATGCTGAAGGTGTAAGAATGTGATACTGCAACACATTCAGGATGGTTCTGGAGGGTGGTTGATGACTTCTTTGAGCCAAAAAAATCAAGGGCTGATCCACTAAAATGGCTGATCTCTTCAGTGTACAAAGCAGACACAGGCTATTTCAGGCATGGGAGGCTGGTGCTTCTCAGATATGTAGATATAGATCTGTACCTATAGAGATATAAATTCATGTACTCTGGACCTGTAGAGGACAACTCTTCTGCGGTCAAGGATTAAGTATGTGGGAGTAAAATTTGGGTCAATGGTACTGTTAAACAAAACTTATCAAAATGCTTTATTCAAAAAAATACTTCTGACAATGCTGTTGAAACAAGTTTAATAGACTGTGGAACATGTCGGCACTGTGATTGTCTCTCAGTGGTAACTTGGTCATTGGAAATGTTGAAACATGAACTAGATTGGAATTCTTTTACACTCAAAGCATTTGCTGTTTTCTTTTTTACAGACACTGGTTTGTACATAACCTGAATTGAATGTGAATGTTTTTTAAACACCTTTCCGGTTCTTGATAAGATGCGGTTTTGATAATTATTGCAAATTTTCCTGTATTTGTCTAATTATTAAAATAAAAGTTGCATGGATCCTGATTCATCTTGTCTTTGCTACATTATTTTAAAGCCATCACTTAAAGCTCTTGGAGGCAGAAGCACTGTAGTTATTTTTATACAACATTTAATGAGTAAGATTCCTTTCTTAACGCATTTAAGTATTTCCTAGCAATAGAGCTTCAACTGGTTTTTGTAGAATTACTTTCTTCTAAAAGCTACTTTTTGTGGTCCTTTAAAGAGTCAGTCACAGCCTGTTGTAAAAGCACCCATAAGGTATAATTAAGTCTCAAAAAATAAGATTATATTGAAACCCCAGCTGGCATAAGGAAGATTACCAGGAAAAATACATAGGATGTTCAGAAAGAAAACACTTCATGAATCATGTTGTGTATTGTTATTTTGGAATTGGTTTCTTATCAATATGATTGAAACAGAGCTTTGGGTTTTTTTCATTGTTTTGGAAAAGTATTCACTGCAGGTTTAAATTTGTTTGAGCTGACTAACTTATATTGAAGAGGTTTTTTGGGGGGGAGGAGACAACCTTTGTGTCTGCATGAAAGACCTAAAGAGAGGTCCATCCTGTCAAGTGGAAAGTAAAGTACAGGTGGTAGGAGGCCTGTGTGGATGAGCAAGGAGCTCCTGAGCCCCAACAGGAAGTGGAGAAGAGCTGGAAGCAGGGGCAGATGACCCAAACAGCAGAGTTAGTGTCTGATCTTGCAGGGATAGTGTTAAGAAAGCAAAGACCCCTCTAGGATTGCATCTGGCTAGAAATGTAAAGGGCAAGAAGAAGAGACATTCTACAATGATGGGAAGGCATTTTACAATTATATAATGGCATAAGGAAGACTTGGGAAATAAAGGTGCCCCTCTCCCCCACCCCTGCTGAATGGAGCAGGGTACCTAGTGACAAATGACATGGAGAAGGCTGTGTTACTTGTTGCCTTCTTTACCTCAGTCTTTATTGGTGGGGCTGGATTTTTGGAATCCCATATCACTGAGACCAAAGGGAAAGTCTGGAACAAGGTAGATGATTTTGGTGGAAGAGGTCAGCTTAGGGAGCTTGCAGACAAAATGGATGTACTTAAGCTGTGTGAAGTCTGACATGTTGCATCCGTAAGAGCTAATTGAGAGTGGCCTTGCAATGACTTCAGCCGTCTCCCTTGTCCTTAAATTGTCAGGACAGCCAGGAGAGCCTCCTGGAAACAGGAAGAGAGTAAATTTAAGTCCTATCCCCAAGAGGAGCTGTAAAGAATGGGGGAGCTACGGGTCCTGCAGCCTTGCCCCAGTCCCTGCGAAGCTGACATGGAAAATCATGCTGGAAAGCACTTCCAAGAAGGACAAGAGGATGATTGGGAGTAAGTAGCAGGAATTTATAAAGTGAAAAACATGCTTGACCAACCTTTTTGCCTTCCACAATGAGCTGGCTGTCTTGCTCAGTGAGGGGAGAACAGTTGATGTTGTTTACTTGGACTCTTGTAAAGCTTTTCACACCATTTCCCATAACCTCTCTATAGACAAGCAGATGAAGCGTAGGTTAGAAAAGGGGATAGTGAGATAAACTGAAAACTGCCCTGGTGCTCAGGCCCAGAGGGTTGTGATCAGCACAAAATCCAGTTGGAGGCAAATCATTAGTGGTGTATCACAGGGCTCAGTCCTGAGGTCAGTGCTGTTCACTTTATTCATTTATGATTTGAATGATGAAAAGGAGCGTTCCCTCAGCAAGTTTGCAGATGACACAAAAAATTGGAAGCAGTGGCTGACAGACCAGATGACTATGCAACAATATAGAGGGACCTCAACAGGCTGGAGAACTGGATGGAAAGCAATCTCATGAAGTTTAACAAGGGGAATACAAAGCCTTCTGTCTGGGGAGGAGTGACCTCACACATCAGTGACCCCAGACCTGCTGGGGTCTGACCAGCTGCAACGTAGTAGAATTTTATCTTGGGCTGAATACTCAACTTAGTGCTACAATCTAATATGCTAATTTAATTACCCCTGTGTTTTCTTACTTCCATTTTTTAATGTGATCTTTTGGGGATAGGTAAATAAGATTCCTTTATTGACAGCATCAGCTCTCGTGGAAAACTCAGCTTGGTCTGTAGCAGTTACTGCTAGGTATTTTTTAATTACCAAGAATTCTCAATTAAAATTATGTTTAAGGTCACATTCTGGCCTGAAATGTCAGGAGTTTGTGGACTCTCTAGAGAAAAGCTTCTGCCTTCATTGGCAGGAACTAACAGAACAGAGAATTGAGTAAGGAAACAATCAATTGCTTCCTGAGTTTTGCTATCTGTATTTGTTTCTCTTCTCTTTAAATCGTGATATGCTGCAGGAAGGATGATTTCAGTTTGGCATCAAGCGACATTGGTGGATAGTACCAATGTAAATGGATTCAATTTGATTTTTCCTTTGGTTTGAAATATGCTTTTAATCTAAACTGACTGTATAATGAATAGACTTCTGTGTTCATATTAATTTTCTGATTTCAGTAGTGTTAGATAAGGGTTACCCACTTTGATCTGGGTCAGATGCTGCTGTCAGAATTAAACATTGTACTTCTTGCTGGCTTTGTTGTACAAGTCAGCATGAATGTACTTGGAGAATGCCCCAGAGCACAGCTGGATGTTCATCGAGTGCAGCAGCTGCATATTTGATTGAATCAATGGTTCATTTAACCATCCTCAGTAACAAAATGCTAATCACTGCTACAATAGCATACTCAAGCGAAGAGGGTCCTGCTACCATGTAGTTATTGGCACGCTGACACGCTGGCCATGGCCTCACTGATACAGTTTGGGAATGAACTGTGTGACAAATTGTACTTCCAGTTGTTCCTATGAGGGAGAAATTAATTCAGACTTAGACATAACAGCATACCTGTGGGCATCAGGAGAAGCATTTGTAAGGACAAAAATGGCAGCATGGAGCAGATAGAGACCTGTTGAGAGCCCACAGTGCAGAGGTGATGCAAGGGAGTGATTGTTGTTTGGGGGCAGTGCCTGTCTTGGTGTCTGCAGCCAGCACCCAGCAATAATCACTTCTAAAGCTGTAATCACAGCCACATGGCAGCACTGTGCCTTTTTTACTGCTTTCTATTCATAGTGCTCGTAACGGGATTAAAGAGCACGATAAAAATATATACTTGAAAAAAGTAGACTGTTATGAAATGATTTCTTTTTGGAGGACTGTATTTAGTACATGATGAATCCTGTAGGGGAGGCATGTATGCATTTCCAGTCACTGCTAAGGTTTCAAAACTATTTTAAGAACAGCAGAACCTGGCTGTTGTCATAGTAGCAATAAACCTTTTAATCCCACTTCCTCTGGAGATGAAGCTGTTGTGTACATAATCTACTTAAAGATTGTCAAGTCTGTTTATGTGACAGGGAGCTAGGGATGCAGTACTGAGAAGATGCTACTTGTTGCCCCCGGAAAATTTAGTACTTTTTGTTAACTTTGATAGTGTTTCAGATTTGCTGAGAGACTGATCTTATGACAAGCTGATAGGAGAACAGTCATCTGGGAAGCACTGCATTTATACCAGTGGTTTTGCATTGACAACTTGTCATGGTTAAATGAAACTGTTCCAAGGTAGTTCCTCAGCAAGGGCTTGCTGATATCATGCTTCTCCCATAGTTTAAAAGCATCCTTTTTGAGGAAGTCCTTTCATCCTGAATGCTTCCACTCCTTACAGTCTCTGAGGCTTCTGAATCAACATTGAGTCGTACTTTTATATTGCTGAATAGTGAACACAATTAAAACTTCTTTGATGTATTTGGACAATGCAGAATGACTTATTCTTAAATGTACAACAGGTAGTCAAAAGAAATCTGCAGACAAGTGAGAAGTTCTTCAGCTGTGTTTTGGAGATGGCTTTAGCTGGGTAAGGAGAATTTTAAATGTCATGTCGAAATAATCATTATAATAGAATTTGGCATCCAGAACCAAAAATGACGTGTTTGTTCACATGTATCTGGAACTAAAAGGGGCCTTTCTTCTCACCAGATCAAATTTCTCAATAATTACTGACATCTGTGCCACTGCCAGTTTATTTAGTGTAGTCTGGTTACAGGACTGGATTGCATAACTCCATGTCCTGAAAATAATCAGTGGGCATCTTTTCTTTTCTTTGAACCAGTATTTCAGTTCATATGTACTGAATGATAGCAACAGTTTGGGATTTTTTACTTGCCTGTTTTCCTGTTTGGGTATTTTTACTTGTTTGTTTTTCTGAAGTCTGCATGTTCTGTCAGGATGGACACTCAGTCTTTAGGAAAAAATCACACTGCAGAATAAATGAAAGAATATTTCTAAGACTATTTATTTGCAAATTCAAAAATATATTTGCCCCGCTATAAAGTTTTGATTATGGATAATTGTTTTCTGCTCATTCCCCTCCTTTCTAGCAATGCTTAATTCAACATGACATGGAAAGATGTATTAGGCAAACCATTGACTGTTGTGTTGTCATCAGATCTAATTACTCCTCGGGGTGCGTTGCTCACTGACTTATGAGACCATCATTTGAATCCTGTGCATCTGATCTGCCCTTGCAGGCTGTGGAGATGCTGGTAGGCCCCAGACTGCTCTAAGGGGGAGGGAAGATGTTTCCTCCTTCTTTCCCCTTCCTTCTCACAGTGTTGACTTCAGGCTCTCTGGAGAGGGAGCACCCCCTCAGGCCAAGGAGGCTGGTGTAGGGCTGAAAGCCCCTTGGACAATGCCCTAAGCTCCCCAGGAGATATCCTGTGTAGCTTCCTCTCCAGAAATGTGGTTAGGTGCCGGGAGTTCTTCCCAGCAGAACTCCTTGTGTAACTCTTTAGAGGGGCTTTGCAAATTTTCTAGTTTGACACTCTGAACAAAGCCATTTCTTATTTTAGGAAGAACTTTTTTTTTTGAAACATTCTTAACGTTTAAGAATAGTAACTAATATTTTTTGCTCTTTGCTTTAATCTGAAGGATTCATTGCTGTCCTGCTTTGGTAATTTTTTCACCTCAAATATTAAATAGTTTTATAACAAGTGGGAACAATTTCTTCCTCTTCTTAGATGGTAAAAATCCTAGTAAAGTGTTGGAGGGTTTTAAGTTTATATCAGTCACCTGTCACTACTTGTATTTTTGTTACCCAGTTGATTTCTTATGGAGAAATCAATCCGGTGTGGGAATAACACTGTTAAAGGTATCAATTTTTAATTTACCGAGCTGTTATTATGCTGAATTTATTGTTTTGATCTGGCTGATGAGTAGATAGAGGCAGAATGGAAAAAGGTACCTCTGTATCCATTAATACCTCTCTCAACACCTACACTATTGAGACATATTATTCTCATTTGTGTCAAGGATTTTGATCACAATTTTGGTAGGTATGCTTTTTGGTGCAGTATTTTAGATCAAAACCTGTAAGTCATGTCGTTTTATGCACAGCTAAACTTGAGTTCTGCCAAATTGCATGAGATATGCTTAATGCTTACAATAGTGGCAAAAATTAAATCTCTTGTTTTAATAGAACAGATTTTATCAATAGTCTCTAAGCGCTGCAGGATGAGATCATCATTACGTCAATGTCTTACACAGTGCTGAGTATTTTGACATGTGGAACAATGGTGTTTGTCTTTTATTAGAAACAAATTGAATGTCTAGGGACAAATGTTTCCCACTCTGGTGCAGAAATGGTCAGTGCCTCCGGGTGCTAGTTGGTCTTTCATGGGTTTTTATATTGTTTTGGTTTGTTTTTGTTTTTTCAAGTGGTTTTACTATGAATATAAAGATGAGAGCTCTTTATACATCATCTTGTAATGATTTTGTATAAAATGCATTTACCCAAGTAGACTTCCTAGATGGTGAAGCACGGAGCTTGCAAATGCTGCACTGGCTGCTAGACGTACCATTGGGGATAAATCAGGGATAAATGAAGAGGGTGCAAGAAAGAACAGATTGGAGGGCTCTAACGCTTTCACTACAGTTAGTGGCATACTATATGTCTTTAAAAAAAAATCAGTGGTTAAAATAATGAGTATTGTTAGGTGGAGGTGATAACATTAAGCTATCTACCAAGAGACTACGGTGCTGTCTCCCACAGCTGTTGTGTGAACATGGCATTGTACTTTAGTGTCTGTGACTGGGAAAAGTGGAAGTAGATACAGCAACCTAAGTATGTGCCTGAGAAGATAAGGTATGTGAAGCTTTATTTTGCAGGGTTTGTACCAAGTGGCTTGTTTTTTCAGCCTGAGCAGTTATTTAAAAGCCATTCTTCCCATTCAAAATTCTAGGATAGTGAATTGTCCCTCTTGTGTTGCTGGGAAACTTCAAAGAGAGAGTGAGGTAGCTTAATGATTTTTTCCTCAAATGTTCCCAGGTCCGCTGTTAAATACACTAGAAACTGGAACATATCTGCTTTCAGACAGATGCTGAAAGAGTATGATTTTTGTGTCTCCTTCTCAGATTCTCAGAGGTATGAACGTGATGGGAAAACTGCATTTCTGGCTTGTGTGTGCCTCTGAGTGAGAGGAGTGGTTGATTCTCTTTGGCTCAGAGACCTGTGAAGAAGCACAAGTATGTCTCACATGAACCATCCTCAGCTTGGCAGCCTCATACTGCCATTTGCTTCTAGTGCTAAAACCATCATAGTTGAGTGTGGTGTTGTAGTCAGATGATGTAGCTCCCACCCATTATGGAAAAGCACAAGGAGTTTCACTTCTACCAGTGCCACTTTCTACAATTTTCCTGCCATCCACAAGAGCAGGAGTGGGTGTTCCCAGTGGTTGCTCCCCTGTTTTGTTCTTAACTAGCTCTGTGTTTCCTTCTTTTATATATCTCAAACCCATGTGCAGAGTGAGAGGTGGAATAGAGAAAGAACATGCACAAAAGAGCTGATAGATTTGTCAGTGGTGCCTCTCAATGTACCACATAGTGTAGTGAGAAGTTTAATACTAATTTTTCCTGATTTAATATGGCTATGAAATAACAAGAGAGGCACCATTTGGCTGAGACCACAGAAATCACTGGTGTTTTCAAAATTGCAGTTGCACAGTCAGGCCCTTAGTAATTACAGAAATATTCTTCCAGCTGAGCTGGCTTTCCTAGAACATGCAGAGGACCTGGACATGATTGCCAAACAGTCCTGCAAATACCTTGCCGTGTGGTTTTCAATCCTTCTTCTTAAACCTGATTCATGAATTTCACATTTTTTCATATCAGCATCTTCTCTGAATACTTGTGTAAGTTTCAAGCTTTTTCCTGGTCCCTTTATGACAAAAGTCCAGAACAAAACATTACATTTTCCCTCCAGCAGGGTGGAGGGAGAAGCTGGAGCTACCTCATTCCCTTACAGTGCAGTGCCTCTATGTAATACAGTCTAGCAGTGCTTTATTATTTTCCCCTGCTATGTTGTCACTAATTTCTGTATTAACATGCTATTTCCCCAACACTCCTAAGACTGCTGTTTGCCATGTGTCCATGTGCACTGAATTGTTTTTCTCAGGTTCTGCATTTTTCCCCAGCTGAATTCACTATTGGTGTTTGCTTCCTCCTCCAGTTTGTCTGCAACAGTGGAGTCCAGAGGTGACTAAAGGTAAGAAATTACAGCAGGTTCAGTGATTTTTGCATCATTCTCCCACTGCAGTCTTCATGAGCACGCTTTTAATGCCTACTTCTTATTTCATCAAATGATATTTTAAATCAAACCAAGCATAGTAACAATCCACTTATCTTTGTAGAAACTCCTCTCATGCTATTCCTCGTTTTCATTTTGCATTGTTATTTCAGTAGTGTCTCTTACCCCTTTCTGTTGCCACGATTCTGTCTGTATCCAAGGCAACTTCAATAATTTTAGGAGTAAGACAGCAATAGATGATGTATCAATTACTAATATCCAAGTGGATGGCCTCTGTGGCACTCCCTTTGTGCATCATTGTAATTCTGTGTGATTTAAACTGTTTGGGTGCAGCGTGTACAGTTGTGGAGACAGGGAAGATTCCTCACTAATGAAGACCTGCTGTTTTGTAATGCTGCAGCATGTTCCAGCCTATTCCAGTGCCATGTGCATCACGTGGGATCTGGGCTGGCAGCCAGTGCAAATGTTTCTTCAAGGACTTTAGGACATATTCTAATTATGTTTAGATTCTCCCACTCTCTTTTCATCTGAAGGATGTCACTCTGCTCATTTCAAAGTGTGGTGCAAAGTGCTCCATCTGCCAGGATGAGAGGGGTCTGCTGGTGCACTTGTGTGAGAGGCAGTAGGATGGCTGGCTTTGTGAGCAACTCTTTAACCTCCAGCTGTGAGAAGTCCCAGGCCTTTGAACACTGTCAGGGCTTGGCCAGAATCCAGCAGTGTTTTCATCCAGTGCTGGAGGAGATGTAAAATTTCCTGGAAGAAAGAGCTTTATTTCTCTGAGCCTAGCAGGGAAGAAGGGGCAATGAATTGCAGGATGAAGCATCTGAAATTCTCTGTAGCTGAAAAAAGCAACATTTTGTGGAGAAAAGTGAAGGAAAAATATACTTGGGGGAGCTCTGCAATGAACACATGTATTCTCTCTCAATCTGGTATTGAATGTATGTGATGGCACTAAGGGATTCTTTTAAGAGGAACTGAAATTGCAAAATAGCGTGCAAGAGTGAAGGCCATTATGCAATACTGTGCACTGGAATGGAATTCTGTGAGGGGAATACAGTGAGCAGAGATCCATGTCTATGTGCTGTATGGCAAATGAGACTCTGCCTTTCTGTGGGTATGTAGAACAGTTTGAAGGCTTCTGAAAAGGTGCAGATTTGGTGTGAAGGAAATATTCCTGAGGTGGGGAGGAAGGAGAGAGACACGCTTTTCTCTCCTTAGTTTGCAAGTACCCCAAGAGCAAACCTGCATTCTTGTCTCTGCCATGGTCTGTGTCCCCTGGCCAGACTATCGGTGCTAAATAGCATGGCTCCTGGGGAGCCACATGCGATATCACCTCAGACAAATTAATTTCTCAAGGATGATATTGTTACATCAGATACTTGGCTAATTAATGACTCTTATTGTCTAGGCAAGTGCATTAATTAACTGGATACATAAGAAAGTCTGGGTCAAACTTCAGAAAGTCGGCCAGACTCACTTAATCCCTAGTGGCTGCTGGGATCACTCTGCTGTGTGATGTGACCTGGGTAATCGGGGTGTTGAGACTGGCATGTCTCAGTCCTGATTCTCACAAGTTCAGTAGTGCTCAGCAGCCATTTGCCACCCTGTTGTGGGTGGCAAGTGTGTACAGGAATAAGTTTTTGTGTGAATTCTGGGGCCAGTGTTACTGATGGAGCAGAGGGGAGGCAAGGGTTTCCAGGGTTTAAAATTTCTAGCCTGCATGTTCCTAAAAGAACACAAGCCACCTTCAAGTGGTACATGGCCCAGTAACTGCAGTTGCCACTGATTGAGATAACCATTGTGACTGCTTTCAATAGGAGATGAGGCTGTTGCAGTGTGTGGTGTTGTATAGATCATCTCCTGGGGAAAAAAAAAAACAAAACAAACAAACCAGGAATTTTATATTTTGTTCCTTCCATCTTGCCCAAACATGAGATTAGGAGAGAGGAAGAGAAACTGAGGTTAGTTTTCTTTGCCTATACATGATTTGTATTGCTGTAAGCTTGCTTACCTCAATATATGTAAGATGAAAGTCAGGCTGTGCTCTTGGGACTGGGTGCACAGGACTGCAGTAGGCGTCTGGCTTGAAGAGGTTTCTTTGTACTTTAATGGATACTGCAAGGGGTTCCCAAGAGAATTCTTCAGATGAAAGCGGTTTTTCTGTGGATGGGCTGCACAGTCTCATTATTGCTCTGGCTTTTGCTGCACAGCACATATGTTACTGCAGGGCTGTCAGCCCTTCAGTCGATTTCTACAACGCAATAAAAATAAGTAGATTAACCAAGCAAAGAAGATTAGAGACACTTTGGGGAAGGAAAGGGAAGGGAGGAGGATGAGCAGCAGGGAGTATAAAAAGACACCACAAGACTGTGATTGTCAGACGTCCTGGTGCATGTTGCACAGGGTGGCTTTCTTCGTCCCTTTTGGGTTTGGCTTGGGCATACTGAATAGAACTGATCCTGACACCATGTCCAAAGAGAAACTGGAGTCACTGGTCAAGAACATGGAGATCATGCTCTCCGAGGTAGAGCAGCTGAAGATCCACTGCACCAAGCAGACGGAGGAGGTGAACCAGGTGGTGCAGGAACTGCGCCGAGAGAACAGGGAGCTGACAGAGAAGTACGAACTCATCTGTCAGGACCTGAAGGAGGCCAAGGAGGCCATTGCCCAGCTGCAGGACACCAAGTTTGCCTTTGAGGCAAAGGAGCGGCAAGCACAGAAGCTCAACCGGCAGCTGTGAAGTGGCAGGAAGAAGAAGCAAGAGATTTCTTACCCTGATCTAAGAGTAAACAGAAACCTCCAACTGCTGCAACTGAAAATCCCTGGATTGGTAAAAGCAACCCTTTCCCTTTCTCCTCAGAAAAACCTGTGTGCTGGAAAAAAATCATCTCTGTGGAGGCAAGATCTCAGGCGCAGCTGGAATTCTGCCTCAGAAGGTTCCTTTGTTAATGACTAAAGACCTCATTATGCTAGGAAAGAAATCTCATTCCAGAATCCCTTGTCAGAGATCTGAGCCATAGGCATATGGAAACAGCTGCCAGGATCCGGGCACCTTGTCATGCCCTGTAGGGGTTGCACAAGGACAGAGCCTGGGAAAAGAACTGCCACTGCCTTGAGTCACTGGAGAGAGCTGTGCCGCGAGAGTCTGTTGAGATGGAGAGAAGGATCATCATCTTGACAGCCCCTGTTGCTCTGTTTTGTTGCTGACTTTTCTCTGCTGGGCAGCGAGGCTGTAATGCTGTCCTTAGTAGGGTGTCAGCTTCCTTGCTGCCTGATGCTGGAAGACATCAGCAAGAGCTTATGTCGTGCCTCATGCTTCCAAGTACTTTCTATCCGAGGGCATGTTGTTCCAGAGGATCTTTTAATGCAATTACAGTTGGTGTTCTCTTCCAATTCCAAAGTGAAGTATAAGAACTGGAAAGGTTTCTGTGTCGATTTCCATTTCAATAGCGTTAAATCCTAATGACTCTGTGTTTAGTATGCTAGAGTTAAAGCCTCTGCTGAATATAACACTTTTTTAACCAAAGAGCTATGTTTTGGCACCGGATTTACTTTTCTTTAGCGGAAGTAATGTGTATAAATGGACCAGGAATTACGAGGGATAAATGTATGTGGGCGTGGGGGTGAGAATTACTTGTCAGAGGTTTTGCTTTCAACTTTTCTCTCTGCTTCTGTATCTTCTAAGCAGCATTTGTGGTAGTCAGTGCCAAGCCCAGCTAAGAGCAGGTGACTTTAAACTTCACTGTGAGTAGCATGAGATCTCTGGGGAAAGTGTGGAAAGAGTGCTGAGAGAAAAAGCTTCAATGTTTAAATGGAGAATAGCTGGAATAGTTCCAGGAGGATCTTTCTTCATGTTGGCTGTGATGTAGCCAGCTTCTTTTTTCCCTCCAAAGCTTTGCTGTATTGTTATCTCTGCCTGGCAAGCTCTCTATTCCCAGCAAGGGCTGATGCTTGTGAGAAGAGAAGCTGTTTCCATTGCTGAGGGCCCCAGGGTGTGTGTGCCACCAGGAGCCCAGGTGCACTCTGTGGGGGGAAAGGGAGTCAGCTCGGAGGGAAGGGAAACCTGGCTGCTTTGGTTTCCCTAAAGGTTTGGGCAGGGCACAATAGTTCAACAAGACTTTCTCTTAGGACTTAGTCCAGCCATTGCAAAAATAACTGTAGTTTTGGCAATCATTACAAAATACTAGAATTAATTAGTTACTGTTCCTTCTTTGCCACATCAGTCTATGCCTAGTCCAAGGAAATTCAGATCTTGACTGAGGTTTGGGCAAGACCTTCTGAGCAAAGGGCTGATATTTGTGTGGAATCCATGGGGAACAGGTTTTTCTGGTTTTGTTTCATGTGATAACCTGTTTTGTTGAATATGTGTGATCTAGACTTTCATTTTTTTGCTATTTTGGGTGGAGCAGATTGGATTATCTAGAAAACACTTGGGAGTTTGGAGACTGTCCTTTATGTTTTCAAATGTTATCTGAATACAAATGGCCAGCCTTGACCCTTTGCTCCTTGCTCGCCAGTGACAGCTTGGGGAGCATGAGAAATCAACATTAATCACTATATTTGTTTGTATAAGAACAAAAAATGTTTTCCCTTGAAATCAGTTCTCTAGCTCAAATCTGCTTACCACCTGTGATTTCTTCTACTTTTTATATATCATTAGAATGTAAAACCAAAATAAAAGGAAAACAAACAGCTGAGGGAGTGTCTGTTCTGGATAAGGCATTGCCTCATTTCATGCATGTATATGTTACTTTTTGAGCTTGTGTGTTTGTGTTTATGCTTGCTGAATATAATTATTCCTATTTAAATCCTGTGCATCAAGGCATGGACAAACAGAGACCCTCCAGATCTCTCTGTGTTCACAGGTTAATCTCTCTAAATGAGATTCTCAGTGTGGCTGCCAAGTTTGCCCTACGCAATATTTAAATCCATGATGCAGAAAAAGAAAATGGGATTGCAGTGTCCTTATGATCAGTTTCTTAATAATTAGCTGGATTCAAAGTGTCTACTTTTAAGGAAAACTGTTAGAATGATTTCCTGTAAATAACCTAAGATTTGAGGTGGGACATCAGAAAAACTAGATGTGCTGCCCAATGCTAGAAAAAATTAGCACCACTTCCCTTCCAATAGACTCAGTTGTGTCCTGGTTTTCCTTTACAGGACTTAAACTCAGGAGTAGTTGGGCTGGTTTAAAAACAGTGTTCATTCCATTACATGCAATTCCTCTGTATTTTTACAGGGAAACCTTTGTGTATCCAAGTATAGTCTTAGCAATGCAGTAGTGCCTTTACTTGTATCCTGGGGTGCAGTGTACTGGAGAGCCTTTCACAACAAAGTTTGCACGGAATTAGTCACAGCACTTTGAAGTTGTTTTTTGCTTTTTGAACACCGACATTATCATTACATGCTGCTTTTCTTCTTTGAACGGCCTAAGGATGAAGAGCTGAAGCTTGGTGTAGTGCTATCAGCTTGTTTAGAAAGCCAGCCTGAATAAAAGTCTCGCCTGATTTGGGTGAGAATCAAAATAAATATGAAGTGACAGGCTTGCCATTTCACTCATCTTGGAAATGGATGAAGAGAGGTATCTAATTATTGGAATACAAAGAGTAAATTTATTTGAAGGCTCTCTTGGAGAGTACAGCACAGGAATTGGCTCAGTTGTCAAGAAGGGACTAAGAGAAGAGAATCCTGCCACACCGAGTGCCTGTGAGTTGCTCTGTTCCTGGAGCAGATTGTAGCAAAATACTGATTACTGCATTGGTTTCCACGGTTCTGAGCTGCATTATGTGAAAGTATCCAAGAAGGGGGGCTAGGTAGGAATGAAGCTGATACCTCTGTTCTCTTGCATTGCTGACCTCAGTGGCTGCCTGCTGGCAAACCACAATAAAATCAGCTCTGCTTGTGGCTATATCTATACAAAAGTTGTGCATTGTCAGCTCTTCTCCAACAGTCCTCAGCACCTGAAAGAGTTCATGTGTGGCCAGGCCTCTGCAGCAGAGATAAACCAGACATGAGATACTGCAAGAGAATAATGGGCTCTGATGCAGTTAACTTGTACAGCAGAGCCCATCGGTGTGTAATGCACTTTCCACCCTTGCTTCATGAAGGGCTTTGTAACGTCTCCTGAACATGAAATTGAGCTGCTTTTCCTGAAGGGCTGACAGGACTCATTCTGTATACTGAGAAACTGTCATTTAGAGGGATAAATGACATGCCTATCCTGCAATAGTGAGTGAGTCTGGGAAAAATGGAGTTATTGATGCACTATTCAAGTTCAGGTTGAATCAAAACTTACTTTACTGTCATTCCTTAAACAAATAATAAGTTAAAAAATCAGTATGTCAAAAGATTTATTGTTTTCGGAGTAAACTGAAACCTCCAATTTTCAGCCCCTTGTGCAGCTGATGGAAAGGGAGATAAGCCATAATGTCCCCAGTAGCAGTGGACTAGATTTGACATCCCAGGGACCCTTATTTCTTTACCTTCTCATTCAGCCATCAACACACTTACCTAGGATGTAAGATTACTCTTCAGTATTATTCTGTGCTCAGAAATATTTGAACACATCCCCTGGGTAAAATGCAAGTAATAGGCTAAAGGTAATGGCTGTCCATTTCCCTTCATTAGGCCGTTGCGCTTATCTAAGAAACTGGACATTATTCTGAAAGCAAAGCAAGGTACATGTCCCATTTTTAAGCATGTGACCCAGCCATAATCACAACACCCCAGATCTTTTCTCTTGGCAAAGTGAGCCATCAAGAACACCAGTTTGTAATGTGACTATGCCATGGTTTCCTGATCACAGTAGTCTCCTATGAGGTTCAGATTTTGAAACCAATCTCAACACAGATTCTTCTCTTCCTTGCATGAATGCCCAGACTTCTCTTCTGGAGCCTTTGTGAGTCTTGCCTGAATTTTTTGGTTGCTGCTCAGGGGTAGAGGACAGGAGGTAGAAGAGTTAGGTGTTAAGTTCCCCCTAGGGAAGAAGTAAGGTGTTTTATTTCTCAGTAATTAATTTCTCTGAAGTCAAGGCTGTTTTGCCCATGACAGTAACCAGCGAGTAATCTTCCTGTATTTATCATGTTTGACAAGTTTTTCCGTCAGTTTTCCTCCCTCTGTCATATTGAGGATGAGGAGTGATAGAGCATCTTGGTGGGCATCTGGTGACCAGCTAAGTGCTGCAGTGCTGTAAGTGTTAGACAGCCATAAAGAGTTAGACTGGAGCCCTGTCCAGTAAAGCATGCAGATCTTTAGACAGCCTTTGGAAACAGCCTCTGGCAGAAAGGAATCCTGGTAGTTTATTCTCATGAAAGGTATAACAAAAGAGAAAGCAGAAGATCTTACTGCTGACCTCTGGCCATGTATGTAACTGTGGAAATCCCAATGCCACAGCTCCTGAAGAGGTTGCTCCTTGCCAAAAGCACTTCAGTGATCAGGCTAGAAGGGATATCGTGGTCAGCAGTATCCATTCACTATGGACAGTGAACATCTCAGACATCTCAAATGTTTCTTCTTGACCTCATCAGGGACACCCAGGTGCCAGGCTAGCCACTGGATAGACCTAGTGGCAAGAGGCAAATGCCTGTGGTCCTGCTTTGTTCATTCCACAATGACCCATCAGTGTCTTACCAAGAGATGAGAATGGTCCTGAATCAATGGATTATCTTGCTTTCACTAAAGAGTAAGTGGTAAAAACAATTTCAACACAAGTATCATGTTCTCCCAGAGGAAAGGTACATATGCAAAACTTTCTGTGAAACCACAGGGCAAAGTTTACTTCATATTTGTATTGCCTTTTTATTAGGTAAGCATTGGCCTCAAGCTCAAATCCTACACTTACAGCTTCTGATTTGTCACATCTCTGCTGGAACCAGGAAGTATGAGCAACTTATTATTTCCTTTTTTAATAAAAAATGTTTAATTGATGTTTCCTGTTTCTTAGTTGTGGTAAAAGTCTTGTCACTTCTTTTTTTTTATTTCAGAATCTCAGGAGCTCATCTATTAAGTCTGTATGGGGTTAAAATTAATCCAGATGTGTTTACACAGTATCTGCTTTAATGCAGTTGCAGCTGTTTTTTGGATGTATCCTGGCTAGATTCCAATGTGAGCAGTCACATTTTCCCTGTCTCTGTACTCCCTTGTAGTTTATCAACATGAGCACAAGAACTACAAGAACATTATTAAGCTTGGCATTTAAAAAAAACCCCATCAATTGAGGGTCCCACTGCCATGAGAGGCATTTTAATGATTGGATATTTATAAATTCATCTGAAGCTGTGAGGGGTTTTGCCTTCTAGTTTTTGAACCTTTGTGATTGGATTTCAAGTTTTTTCTTGCCAACAGGGTAAAAGCTTTAAACTGTTCTGCAAATTTGGTTTATTCATAGGAGGCCAGGGGTTCAGGTGCTGGTTTGACCAAATATCATGAAGCTTAGGGTATAAGATGATACCTAGAAGGATGCCATTAGCCAGTGGCTAATTGAGAGTACAGGTGGAAAAAGAAAAATCACATGTTCATGTAACCACTTTCTGACGCAGGAAGGATCACAGCTTGGCCCAAAGCCCAAATTTATTTTTCTTAAAAGAAATTTTCAATCTAAAGAGGCAAGACAATAATTTCTATATTGTTAATTAGGCATTAACAACGTCAAATTTTTGTTTCTCCTGACAAGGATAACATGGGTAGCCATGCTCCTGCACCACCATTAGAGTGTGTTATGTCTTTCAATATCTTGTGGTTGCCCTTCTGCTTGGTGGAGGTGTTGCCATTTTGTGTTCGGTTTCCTGTTAGGGCTTACCCTTGTTTATTGTGGCAGAGCTAGCTTTGACAGGAAAGTACAGGATTGCTTTTGCTTTGGAAAAGATGTGACTTTTATTTGAACTCTGTCCCCTGTGGGATGAGTAATGGTAGGATTTGAGTACTGTGTACCTTCCATGGCTAGCTGCTAGGCAGGGATTGAACAGCAGGGATGAAGAGAGCTGTATCCCTGGATTAAAATTGCTTCTGTGCCTGGTGCATTTACGAGTCTGCTAGAAACTTCCATTTGGAGCTGTGCACACCTAGGCTTGTCAACAGTTGGCAAGGATATTGTCCCTTTTGATTATCTAAAGCAGCAGCACGGCCAAGGAGACAGCAGTGATACCAGTTCTGGAGATTTCATTGCACATCTTGATGTCTTCCATGGAAGATCCAACATGTGGAGTTACCTGAAGGTAGAAGCTTCATCTTTCCTTTGGAAAGCAAGGTTCGCTCTCTTATGGTTACAAATGAATTCCTTATTAAAAACAGCTTTAAAACTGGAATTAAACTCCAAGGCAAAACATAAAGGGCCAACCCAAACTTTAAGTTTAAAACATAAGTCTTTAAGTTTAAAACTTTGAAGCAATTCTCATAATTTAAGAAACCTTGGTCATAATATTAAATATGGCTGAAATGCTCGTAGCTGTTATGATTGCTGGACCAGAAACTATTTTTCTAGATTTGTGGTCTCTGCATTTCATTATTTATTTGTTTTATACTAAGCAGAGGACAAAACCAATGGGGGAGCAGATTTATCTGTTTGCAAAATAAAACAACAGCAACACATAAGTTGTTATGCAATGTTTTCTCTAGTATCCACATGATTAAAACCACAAGTTTTTCCTTGTGATGCATCCAACTAGATTCCTTTTCCTCTAACAGTTTTTATGTTGTTAAATTGTTCCCTCACTGGAGTTTTCAGGGGGGTTCTGAATAGCATGGTATTTATTAGAAGAAAAAAATAGAGAAACCTGTGCTGTCATTGCCTTTGGTTAAATTCAGGTCTGTAACCAAATTGCAGCTATTTTCAGATTTTAGGGGTCTGCTTAACTTTGCCTAGACCCAAATCTAGCTGTGAATTTTATTTTTTGACAAAATTTCTTTTGTCAAAATCTTGTTTGTGAAGTGTGATTCGGGCTGTAGTTTTAAAGTAAATATAAAGTTAAAATTTTTTTCTTAGCGTTAAGAATTAATAAAAATGAATACTGAAGGGATCTGTGGATAGCTGTCTCTCTTTTGATATGGTGCCTACAGCTAAAATAAAACTAGTTACAAAGGGCTCCACCCCTGCAACAACTTCAGGCACAGTTTAGAGCTCATGTGTGTGCTCACACACAGACTACAGAAGCTAGAAACAATTCCAAGGCAGGCGTGCCCTCCTTGTGCATGCTTACGGCACTGGCTTTCCAAAGCAAAAGTGAAAACTCTTGTGAAGAAACTGAGAGGCTGAAGGGGTTAAATGAAATACAACTCTGCTTTTCCTGTGCAGTAAGGATTAGTGACCAAACAGAAGCAGGAGAGAAGAGGGCTGAAGTGCCACTGTTTCAACAAGAACGATTGGAAAGTGGATTCTGGAGCTTGACTGCAGAGTGTCTCCAACTTTTGTGCTCACCTGTCACAAGCACACGCAGAAGGTAGGAGTTGACTTTGTGTTCTGGGCTGCCTCCTGATCCCTCTACCTGGATATCTATTCTCTATTAGTCTTTTCCGTGCTGTTCGTACTCTTTAAACTATTTTTCATTTTTCACTTTTTTATCTTTCCTTTTAGTTAAAAGAGTACAGGGGAGAGGAGAGACCGGAGTCCTTATGACTGCAAAATTTTGTTTCTCCGAAGGGAGGGAAGAAGATGCTCCATGAGTTTGGTGAACATGCGCACCTTTGGCACGCAGTTAATCCCAGCGGGGCTTCACGTGCCCGCAAGCGCTGTTCCCGATGCTGCGGCTGGGAGGAGCAGGGAGTGCCCGGGAAGGCGCCGGTGTGACAGGATGCGGGGCGAGCCCTCTGGGGTCACACACGCCTCCGTTAGCACTCAGGGTGCGAGGCAGATGCTGCAGGGCTGTTGACTGCAGAAACGGAGTGCTGGCACCTGGGAATAAAAGCCTGTGCGGGTGCTACGACTCTCGTAGCCCTGAGTGCGGCCCCTGGAGAGCCACGCTCCCGCGGCAGCAGGTGCTGAGGGCACGGTGTGGCTCCGCATCACTGCGGTGCTGCTTTCAGCTTCGCCAGGGGAGCCCCGAGGAAGGCCCGGCCAAACGATGCCGTCAGAGCCACCGGACCTGTCTGTGAAAGGGGAAATTTTCGGGACCGGGTCTCCCATCCCTGAGGGAGTCCGAGGTGTGAGGCAGGCCAAGGTGGCGGCTGCAGGGATCCAGGGACCTGTCCTGGCACGGAGGAGGTAATGGTCCGGAGATAATGTGAGAGGGCAGTAGATTTGTCTGGTGCACTGGGTGCTCCTTGTGGGTGCGTGGTCAGGTGGAAGTAGAGGAGCAGGTGATTTGAAACTGAGTTTCAAAGCTTTGATGAAGGCAATGTTAGCTTTGAATAGAGTCCCTAGGACTAGGAATAACTACTATTAGTACAGGAGCTTAGTGACATGGTGTTTCTTTAGGCCTGCCTGTAGAAACCTCAAAGTGAGTTTGTAAACACCTTTGTTACTTTGGAAAGTATCTACACAAACACGTTTAACCTTTCTACATTGCACTTAGGAGGCCCTTCAACAGCTCCTTTTAAACTGGATCGCAGCTTATGTGTTTTTATGCTGGCTTCTCAGAGGTGTAGCACACACTTTTCTGCCAGAGCATTCCCGGTCTCTGCAGACAGAGCAGCCATGAAGGGCCATTCTTTCCGAGGTGCAGAGTGAGGATGAGCCAATGTGCTGCACAGCCGTGTGTGCACTGGACAGCCTCACTCCGGGCCTCCAGGGCAAATGCTCTGCTCCTACAGGGAGAAAAGGGAGGCGTTTGTGATGAGGAACAAGGGTGGATAAAGGCACGTGTCTTTGGTATGGCACTAACTTAAACTAATATTTGTTCATGTCAGTGAATTGATTGATTGATAAAAGGAAAAAAATTACAACAGAGCAAATTTGCTGTCTCTGGAAGTTTTTGTGCCTTTTTTCTGTTCAGTGTTAATTGAGGCTTCTATTTTGCACCTATTTTCAGGTTCTTATACTCTGTGAAGTGTTCTGACACCTTAAAAGTGTTTGGTTTTGAAATATTTTTCTTCATGAGTTTAAGTGCTTGATGGCATCACAGAAATGCTGGGGTTGGGATAGTTTCTTTTTATCATTTGCCTATTCCAAATCTGTTTGCTGGTAAACAATCCACTCTGAATGTAGCATTTCATAGGTGTGTCTTGAATGATTTGGGGTGATTTTCAAGCAAGGATGTAGAGCTTTGTTTGCTGGTCTCTATATGTATTTATGTTGAAAAGAATACTAGACAAAAACCAAAATTGTCTCAATTTTAAGGGAAAGTAGCCATCACTGTGTAAAGAACTCGGGGAATGGATGATCTCAAATGTTGCTGTTCAGTTAGTGCAGTGACTTCTGATGGAGATCACTTCCCTTGGGCTTTGGGGTGGGCTCCCTCAGATCCAGCTGCTCACCAGCTTGGTAAAGGGGAATGCAGGTAGATCTCACCTAATCTAGCTGCTTCAGGGACTAATTGCCTCTCAAATTAGGCAACGAATTCTTTTGGAGTCTAGGTGAATGGCCGTGTCCAGACTTGCTAAAATGGTTGAGGAAACAGGAAAGCAGCTACATTGTTGCAACTGGTTTTCTTGGTAGCACTCCCTGAGTCAAAGGCGCAAAGTTTATTCTTTTTGTTCTGTTAAAATAGGAAACCTGAGAAAAAAAAAGAAAAAACAAAAACAAAACCAAAAAATCTCTGATCTTGGTTGTAGACCCCTTCTTCTGAATATAATGTAAATAAGGCAAAATACTGTTCTGTGCCTCAGAACATGTAGAGTTTAGGGTACCAAAAGGCTTTCTCTTTATTCAGTGGGGACCTTAACAGTGGTTAATACAATGTTAACCATTTTATTTGTTCATGTATGTACCTAGTGACTTACAATACACAGCAAGCAGATAGCTTTCTTTGTGAGAGGATGGGAGCTCTGTTTTGTACGAGAACAGCGCCTAGAACACACAGGATGCAATTACAGTAGTGCTCACAATTAGCATTACAGGCTCATCATCCGCTGAATGAAAGGGGAAATGCTTCCCCGGTGGCACATTGATGCTGGAACCAGAGGAAATCGGTGCTTTGCGCTTAGGCCTGTGGCAAGGACGAGACAGAAGTGCTGTGAGCCCCGCAGTGTACCTGGCACAGCTCCTGAGCCCAGGCAGCTACGGAGGATCGCTGGGATTCAGGACAGCCATTTGCAGTTATGCCCACTGTACGATGGACTGCTTGAAAGGACTTCTTTCTCTCAAAATGATGCTTTGCTGGATACAGCTTCACGGGCTCGTTTATTAGCACTCCTGGATCTGAACTGTGATTTGTTGTGGTCCAGTCTTGTCTTGGACAATGTATAATTAGGGTTGCTAGATGTTTGGGAAGGGACTTTTATAATAAAATACTTGAGTGGGTGTCTACTCATATGCATAGCCTATGATCAAATCATTTGTTCATGCTTTCTCACACAGTAACAAGCTCACCTTCCTGACATGCAGACGTGGTTATAGAAAACAAGTGCCATCCACAGATTGTTTACTTCTCTGCCTAGCCCTTAAAGCAGTAATTGGAGGCTCTGGTTTGGGCATCTGTAGGAGAAACCAGCTTCAGAGCAAAGAACCAATTTATTTTTAGATCACACCGTTGTCATTTTGCTGTGATCACACCGTCGAGCATGTGCTTCCTTTGAGAGCTCTCCAGGCACTGCAGTGTGATCACACCCTCCTAAGATCATTTTTTATGAAGTTAATTTTTAGTGACAGATGAAAGATGCTAGGGCCAGTATTCTCAGAGACAGCAGCCCCAATTCCACTAGCACATATTCTGCCTCCTAAGTTTGTTAATCTAAAGTTTTCATTTAGGCTGTGATTTTGTTCCATTTGTGCTTCTTTTAGTTCACCTCATGTTACTCATCTTTCTCTTGCACAGTAATGTAAGCAAGCCCACAGATTTCTCTGAGGGAATTTCTGCCTCATACCACTGAAGGTGTGTCTGCACCACAGTCTGTAGGGATGATTCCCTAGGGAAGAGATGTACCCGTACAAGTGTGGTGTGTTTGACATGTTTTTATATACATATAAAACTGAGTTAACTTTAAATGAAAAAACTATCTTGGCTTCCAGAAACAATGTAGAGGTAGCAGCAATCAAAACCTGCATAAGGTTTTCATGTTTTCCTGTCTATTATTAGTCCTCAAGCAAATTTATTTAAAGGTTTTACAGGTGTTCCCTGTGCATATATACTATAAGCATACTGTTGAATGTAGTGCTAACAACCTCTCAGTGAACAGAGATGTGAACCTTGCAAGGAGAGGCAGAGAAAAATTTACATGGTTTTAAAATCTCCTATTGAAATAACACTAATTTCTTATTTTTATTTTTTTTAATCCACTGCGTAGCACAGAATTTTCCGCGTTTATATTTAGGATGGAATGAAGATAAATAAATTTGAAGCAGTCTTCCAGCAGGAAAATCCTTTATTTTCCTAAAGAATTGTCAAAAATTTGAATTGTAAGAGATTAGTCTCAGCTGGGTAACATGCTTAGGTGATGGCTGGGGAGTGAAGTCCCTCCCACTGTAAGTGAAGAGCAGGTTTGAGACCACCTGCGGAAACTGAGTAGGCACAAGTCTGTGGGGCCAGATGAGATGCATCCCAGGGTCATGAGGGAACTGACTGATGTGGTTGTCAAGCCACTTTTCATGATATTTGAAAAGTTGTGGCAGTCTGGCAAGCTCCCCAGTGACTGGAAAAAGGGAAACATTTTGCCTATTTTTAAAAAGAGGATAAAGGAAGACCCAGGCAACTGAACACTTGTGAGCCTCCCCTCTGTGCCTGGGAAGATTGTGGAGCAGATCCTCCTGAAAGCAGTGTGGAGGCATGCAAGACTTGGATGTGATGCAAGCCAGGCCAGCATGGCTTCATTAAGAACAAATCCTGCCTGCCCAACCTGGTGCCCTTCTGTGGTGGAGTGATTGCAGTGGCTGACAAGGGAAGAATGACTGATGTCATCTACCTAGAATTCTGTAAGGATTTGATGTGGTCCCATGTGAAGTATTGGCAGTTCTCATGGATGAAAAGTTGGATATGAGCTGTGCCCGTGTGTGACCCCACTGGAATAACGTGTCCAGGTCTGGGATCCTCAGCATAAGAAAGATATAGAGCTGCTGGATTGAGTCCATAGGGGGCCACAAGATGCTCAGTGGTGTGGAGTGCCTCTTCTATGAGAAAGGCTGAGAGAGCTGGGGACGTTCAGCCTGGAGAAGAGAAGGCTCCAGAGAGACCTTATAGTTGCCTTCTGGTACTTAAGGGGACTTAAAAAAAAGATTGTGTGTGACTTTTTATGTCAGCATTGGCAGTGATAGCACAAGGCGTAATGGTTCTAAGCTAAAAGAGGGGCGATTTAGATTAGATATTAGAAAGAAATTCTTTATTCAGAAAGTGGTAAGGCACTAAACAGGTTGCCCAGAAAAACTGGGCATGCCCCATCCCTGGAAGTGTTAAAGGCTGGGTCAGATGGGGCTTTGAGCAACCTGGTCTAGTGGAGGTGTCCCTGCTCATGGCAGGGGGGTTGAACTAAATGATCTTTAAGGTCCCTTCCAACCCAATCCATTCTATTATTTATAAACAGCAGCAGTGCTCACTGTGAGGTGATATTTCAGGCCAGGCTAAATAACTCATAGAAATGAAACTTGAGCTGTGACAGGACAGTAGTAAATGTAAAAGATTGTTAGCCATCCCTCTTCAATTATGCTAGTGTTTGAGGTATTAGATCCTTGTCATATATTTTCCATAGGCAGTGTGTGGCTTCTTTTAGCAGTGTCTAAATCAGTCTGTGTGCTTGACGTTATCCCTACATGCTCCCAGATTTAATTAACAGCTAAGCACAGTGAGACTACCAAAATAGAAGGCAGAATCCTATCTTTACTCCTTATAATAAATATCTTGCTGCAAACCTAATAGTGGGAGGCTAGTTGCATAAAATTGAATCTGAGCTGATATTAATAGGTAGACAGAAAATTGCCCTCATGAAACACTGTATTACCTCCTGCAAAGGGCTGGCATAGTGATTACATTTGCTTGGAAGATGCTGCTTCACTGACCTGAGCCTGAGATTCATCATTGTGGATTTTGGAGAGCGAGAACAAGGCAGGTCTGCATCTTCCCCACCCACTGATAGGGTATGGTGTGAGGTCTTACTAGAATCTCTGTGTGTTGATCTTGCTCTTGAGCCTGATGATTTCTCAGCTACTGTGTTATGTGATTTCAGTATTCAGAGGCTGCTGTGGCTTCCCCAGGTGTTGGTGAACTTTCCTTTACTGTAGAAATCCTCTGTAAAACAACATTGTCAGTCTGTGTCAGGCACATGAAGCGATGGCCCGGTGCAGATTCATGTTAGGAACCAGCCTGAAGGCTGAGTTGAAAACCATGGATAGAGCAGGCTCAAAGATGCTTCTGTGTTACCACTGCTCAGTTCTCCAGCCAGCTGGCGCTCTGCTGCTGTGGTTGTTAGTAAGTTTTTCTAACTTCTTTTTTTTTCATTTAACAAGGTGAATTTTAAAGATGTTCTAGCTGAAAGTTTGTCTTTCATAATATGCATAACATGGTTGAAAGTATATCTCAGTGGGATTACTTTCTTGATGAGGATTCTTCCTCTTCTAATATGTATTTAGAATGAATTATTAAATCTGGATACCAATGGTAAAGACACTGCCATAAAACTTCTGCTCAGACAACTTGTGTTTTCTTTCTCTCCTTTCTCATTAAGCCTTTTCAGCCAGTCCTGTGTTTGAACTCATTTATAAACATTTACCCCTTGCTTTGTATACAAACAGCTCTTCATGGATGTGGTTCACTGAAGGAAATTCAGCATCCTTCTGTTTTAAAGAGCACATAGACATTATTTGGATTATCTGCCCCAACCCAAAGGACATAAGACCCGTTATTTCCTTTGAAAAATTTGTCCATAAAAGGATGATTTACTGTGTTTGGGAAAGAAAACAGGCATATTGAGAAGTATCTTGAATGTGATATCATCTGCCTAAAGCAATGATTTGTTTCCTGGTTCCTTTAGGCTGTGCTCTCCTCACTCAGCTAACATCCTAAGTAAAAGGAGGTTTTTCCTTATCCTTGATCCCTGTTCCATGAAGCCCCTTTGTCTCCCCACCTTCATCTTAGCTTCTTTCTCTCTGTGTATGTTTTTCCTTTTTAGTTCTTTCGGCAAAAACTTAAAAGGTGCTTCTCAGTTGTCAAGGCAAACAAAAGCAAGTGGGAATAAAGATATGCTGTATGGTTTTTAGAGCAAAGCAGAGCATAATGTGTTTAGAAAATGTAGTGATTCTAAAAGCTCAAAGACATTGCTCTCAGTCAATGACTCAAAAAATTTATGTCAGGGAATAACAGGATGATGATACGTTGCCTATTCTGGCTTCCCACCTCCTTCAACCAAACTTCTAAAAATATAACATCAAAGTGAGATCTGATGTGTTAAAGGGGAGTGAGTGGAGGAAGGGAAGGAATTTCTGAAAAGGTGTGAGTAGTGGGATCCCTGTGGCAGTGTCTGCTTTAGTGCTGGATGTGATAAACTTTACAACAAGCCATTTCTGTTGATATTGCAGCGGGTAAATATTTATTGCCAGAGTGGCCAACCTGCATCTCAAGCTGTGCATGCAAAGGCAGCTTCTGTGTCAGGGTTACTTCAAAGGGAATGATAGATCCATGCTGGGTAATTCAAATTCCCAAAAGGGAGATGAAATGACTTGTAAGAATCTGCCAAAGTCAGTAATGCTGGGTGGCTTTGCCACTTACCTGCATGTCCAGCTAAATTTCATCTAGATTACACAAGTGGGAACCTGAAGGGGTCTTTGCCTTCTGCCTATGAACCACTCCTAGAACAGTCCCTGACCCACACGTGTGATATGTGTCTTTGGCCAAAGATGATTTAGAAATGTGGTTCACAGGCCAAAGAAAGCTGGTCTGTCTTATGTGCTAAACAGAGAATAACACTGCCTGTCCAATTACTTTGAAAAAGAATAAAGGAAACCTGATAAATGTGTGAGCAATGGAACTCATGAAACTTGTTTCATTCTGACTTTGTGATCTGATTCTGTAGTGCCTAAACAACTTAAGTTCTTGCTTACGAAAGGCTAAGTTATGAATAACATTACTTTTAAGTTTGGATTTCCTTCCTGTTGAAAAGAAAGAGTCATAATCTAAATAGATTAAAAGTTCAACACATCTCTTCATCCTGGTCCAGTACCTTTTTCCTCAAAATGTAACAATTGCTTTTGAGACCCTGAAATTAGACAACTGATTCAAAGTTATTTTTTCATATGTATACAGGCAATGTAGGTCTTGTTTCCCCAGGCATATGGCTGTTAAGAGATTGTTTGAAAAAGTGGCTAAGTTTAAGTAAGCAACTTTATTTGTAAATTGGAAGGCAGGATTTACACACGTAAATATAGGAGTCATTAAAACTGGCCTTGATCCTAAAACATTCTCCTGGTCTTCATGAAGATTTGACTGATGTTGCTAAGCCTGCCTAACCCCAGAAAAGAGTTTCTACCTAAATAAAATATTTTTACAGCAGCTCACTGCTGGCTCCACTATAGAGAAGTTTCCATGTCTGCCCATCTGTCTTTTCTAGAACTTCTGTTTGTAAAGGCAAAAGCTTCTTTCCTAAGTGGGTTCAGTGTTAAGCCCTGAAATAAGGGTGCTTTTCCCAGTTTCCAGTGGTAGGGGAGTTCTTGGGTTCTGTTCAGTTAGGAAATTCCAGCTATCTCTTCTGTGGTCCTCTCACCCTCCTGTTTTGGAATAGAAGGTTCTGAGCTGCTGAAGTTAGATCCCAGTTTGAATTTCTCCAGTGTCTGGAGAAGCTTGGCTCAGGTTCTCCTATAGAAAACAGTCCAGAGCTGAACTCAGGAGCTGATTCTTCTTGACCAAGATCACAGATGGCTGGAACTACTCCCCACTTCAAGCCTTTTATTCATCTCACCTGGGCAGTTAATGCCAGATGTGACTGCCTAGACAATTTGAATCTCTTCTGGTGTATTGGGCAGAGCTTTCAGCTGGGCACACCTCTATTTCTGGTTAAAGGTTCTGGTTGTTCCTTTCTTCTTGTGAACTCATAAACCCTGTATCTGAGATAACTTCATATTTTAGCACTATGGCAGGAATTCCTCCTTGTGAGCTTTCCAGCAGCTGTTCCATAGCTTGAGCATAAAGTCACCATTTCCCCTCAGGCTCTGCTGCTGTTTCTGGGTGGAGGAGGGGTGGAGATGCTGTTCTAGCACACAGTGGGGAAAGGGAGCTGGGGAGGGTTGAAGAAAACTGGAGAAGGGCAGGAGGCTCAGGGAGCAGCAGCTGCTGTTGCTACAAGTGAGAGAACTGCAAAACACTGTCCTTTTCATTCCTTCCCCCACATGCCAACATACCCAGCCTGCAGTGAGAAGAATGGCAAACGAGCAGAATAAACATATGCTGCTGTACCCCAGGTCCTACAAGGAATTAAAGGCCCATTAAATCCAGAAACAGAACTTGACCTTTTTTTTTAAGGTTTCAGACTGATTCTTCAATCTGTCTGAAACCTTAAAAAAAGTTCAACAATCTGTTGTGGTTGAAACTAAGGTGAAAGGAATCAATGCTGAATTCTACAACTGAGGAAGCTTTTAAAATAACAAGTTTCTTGACACTCAGTGTTCAAATGCAATATTTGTTTTCCAGTGGGGAATTTCATAGGATACAGATGGCTCTGTTCTTCCTTCTGCCAATCCTTCCTGGAATCTCTTGACTAGTTTAGTAGGGCTGGATGGTCTAAACATTTTAATGCTAAATTTGGGACATATGTTAGCAATTTCCATTTGAGTGCAATGGCACAAAAGTACAAGCAAGCACCAGCAAGCAAGCAACCTCTTGCTGCTTTGGTGCTCAGGGTTGCCCCATACCTTGGGTTCTGACTCCAGTTGTCTCCTCAGAGAATCTTTTTCTCCTGTCTGGCTAGAAACATCCAAGATACTACCTACCTAGGGAATGGGAGCACTGCTAGCCTTGGTGACCTGCTCCTCCAGCCTCCTCTCCGGAGCTTCTCCCTGTCTGCCTCTTGGCTCTGAAGGTAAGAAAGAGCTGAGCAGACAGTTCATTAGCAGCAGAAGAAGGATTTGATTTTCAAGGCCATATCTGTGGACCTGAGAGGTGGCTGGAAATGGAATATGTGAGAGAGTAGTGCTGGGGAAGAGATGATTTTTTATTTTTTTTTTTTTTCCTCCCGGTAGTAGGAATAGGAGCTGATCTCAAATATTTACCTCTGATACCATTCAAGGAAGATGCTGCTTTCCTTTTCCTAGTGCTGTGGGCACATTGTAAGGTCATTCAAGAGAGTTTTGCTGTTTGTTTACATGGATCTTGTAGCAAAAGAGTCTCTCCTTGCCTATGCCTCCCCTGAGAAAGGACAGGATGCTTGGTAGGGTTGTGACACAGATCCAGCCTGGTCTGGTCATTGGCCTCTACAGTACAGAGAGCATTTTTACCTCTTCTGGAGGGTATCCCCAGGTTGTTTCTTCCTTGATTTGAATAGGAAGAGTAGTAGTAGCACCTGTGGGTGATAGAGGATACACAGTCTTCCCTCAGTTTCCTAAGAATGACTAAACCAAAATTAATGAAAGTTGTCGCAAGAGACATCAAAGGAAACGAGACAGGTTCCTTTGCAGGTGTTGTGGGTTCTCCCTTTATTGTGGGATGAGCTCCTCTTTTATACAGAAAGTCAGAGGCCAGTTTGATTGGTAATACAAAAGGTAAACCTTTCTACCAATTGGTCATTCCAGAGGGACATCAGAAGAAGGTCCGTCCCATAAGAAAGAATGTAAACATTTCTATATTTACAAAACATTGTTCTTCTGTTTACCAGAAGAAGCCTGGGAAAGAACCCTT